>JAEIIL010000239.1:0-10340 GCA_018905715.1 Drosophila lini | reverse complement strand
AAACCCATTTCCTTTCCTTTGTTTATACATTCTTAAAGATTTTTTTATGAATTTAATAAAATATATATTTTGTAATATTTTTATTTACATAAAAAACAAATTAAACAAAAAACTACCCAAATAAGTGAAATAATTCTCCTGCAAGCATCCAGAACATACTCCCAATTCCATAAAATATAAACAAAAAGGTAACCTAATTTAAAGACTTTAAAAATCCTCCTAAAAACCCATAAAAAATCCCTAAATTAATGCCATACTTTACGTGGATTATTTTTCTCCCAGTGCCGCTCTAAAGGCAGACACATTCAAGGCTTCGCCTTCGGTTTCTGCTTGGCTTGCAACGCTAACAAAACCAACAAAAGCAGGAGCAGCAACAGCAGCAGAACAAGCAACTCTGACATTGACAATTCACAGGAACATGGCATCAGTCTGTCTCCATCCGTATATCCTTTACCCTTCCCCCCTCCCCCTCGACGTGCGTGTGTGTATGTGATAATTAAATTTTCCAGTTTTACTTCCGCAGTGCACTTGGTCCTGATCCTTCTCGATTTTTTTTCTGCTTGCGGTTGGTAGTCCAGTTGATTCGACTGACTTTTGTCTGATATGTCTGTGGGTCTGGATGTCCTGCATGCCTGCCGAATGGCGAACGGCGATTCCTCACTTGATTTGGCCCCAATGAACTCGAAGCTGGCCTGAAACCGAAAGTGCCAAAATGGTCATTGATGAACGTTTCCGTTATTGGTTGAGGAAATTGTATTTCGCATTTGAGCCCCCAATGCCAGCTGCCATCGAGGATGCTTAGCGTCCTGGTCAACCGATTGGATGGGTTTAAGGAGGCACAGAGGGAAAGAAAGAGAGGGGAGGGGGAGAGGAAGGAAGAGAGAAAGAGAGTCCTTTAGTCTGGAGACAGTCCGATCCTAATGCGATTTGTGCCATGACTGGCAAATGGTGAGGGGTTAAAAGGGTTGCCCATTGAGTCCTGTGGCTGCCATGGGTGGCATCGAAATGGTATTAGGTTGCAAGTAGTTTTGGTACCTAGAAAGTGGGTTTTATTGCGACTTGTTCTATGCTTTGAAGTATTACACTCTTGAATGACAGTGTAGCTATTAAGTCTACTTTACATTTATTTGTTCTTAGAGAAGGAAAGCCATTTAAAAGGGAAACTAAAGTCGAGAAGAGAAATAATAATTTAAGGGACTTGCTTTAATGAACACTTATATATAGTATAGTTAGGAATACATCATTATATATTTTTAAAATTTAATTTTTCATTTATTTTAAAATTTAAATGGGTTTTTAAACGTTATAAATTCTTTTTCCATCACTAATGCAACTTTGCAGACACTTAATAAGTTGGTTTCAGGTAGATTTATAAATTAATAAACCTGTTCACACACAAACAAAAAAATTACTAATATTTTTATGCATATTTCTAAAGACACCTACTTACTTTTAAGGTATTATAAAAAAATCCTGTTCCCTTTTTATTCTAATTCTTTCAAATTTCATCTACTAAAAGGTCCCCTCCACAAAAAAATGACTCTTTAATCTCGAGATCAACTTTAATATTGTTTAACCCTCCTCAAATGTTTGCTTTTGGAGGGGCAACTGTATTATCCACATGTCCTTGATGAAATTACCAAAACGTGTTAAACTTTGAAATGCGCCACAGCATCCTCCTCTTGACTTTTCTTCTTCGTGGCTCAAACCCTACTCCTTTTCATTGGCGCCAAATTGTTTGCCAGCCAAAAAAAAAAAAAAAAAAAAAGAATAAATAAAGGAGGGAAGAAACCACCGAGAAAAAGAGAAGAACGGAGAAGCGGACATTTTGTAAATATTTTTCATGCGTATTTTATTGGTGAAAGTATGAGGAAACACAAAAAAAAAAGTAAAGAGAAGTCGCCGCATGGCAACAGAAATTTCACTGAGTCGCCAACATATTTTTAGTTGTGTGTTTGTCAGGATTTGCATCCTTTTTAGGTTATATATATAAATATATACCGAGAGTATATACATATATCCTCGAAAAGAGCGGACATTCTTAATAAGCGGCAGTTTGTGTTGGCTCAAGCTCTTTTTTTAAAAGGTATGTCTTAAATATTGTTTAATATAAGAAACAAAAAACACAGTCAGTTCATAGTTCATAAGAAACTTAATTTAAATAGTAACTTGGTAATTAAATATTTTTAATTTTCTAATTGTCTTGTTTAAATTTTAAAAATATATCTAAAAGTCTGGGAGAATCCAAAAATATGATGAATTCTTGCCGTTTGTATTTACGCTGAATTATCAAGGATTTTTAGTTTCTATAAGTAATTAAAATTAAAATTAAAATTAAAACAATACAAATTGTAATTAACATTCAATTAATTTATTTTTATTTTTAATATTTAAGGGAATTGACATTTGAGAAACTAAAACCTAAATCATTGCCTCAACGATTATTATGAGACCATAAATACCGCTGTTATTTGACATTTTAAAAATAAAAAAAAATAGTTTAGATAATTAAAAACTAATATAAAAGTATTTTAATAAAAAAAAAGTATTTTTAAAATTTTTTTAAAGCAATAACAAAGTGTTAAACGCTTCAAACCAAATATTTTCTTAGGGTACCTAAAACTTCGTTACCAAAAGTTGTACATTACTTCGAAGTAATGTTGCTTTTGGTTGTTAAAGCAAATATGGCCCCGCTGACCCGCAGCTTTTGGCTCATTTCAGGACGGCCCACAGGACAGGATAAAGGATCTCGAACAGTCGACTGTGCGCAATTTGGCAAGCGGACGTTGGTAACACAGCCCATCGCTCGTTCAATCATTCATGCAGTCATTCAAACATTGACGCCAGCTGCTCGCTCGGCTTTCAAGGACCGTCGAGCGAAACAAATGTGTTTGTTTTTCATTTTCTAGTCCCTCTGACATTTTGCTGTATATATTTTTTTGTTCATTTTTTTTTTTTTTTTTTTGCTTCCCTGCTGCCAAATCTCCTGCGCTCGCAGTAAGGCTTTTTTAAGTAGTTTTTAATAATGCGCCACACACGCGGAAAAGGCGAAGGACAAAAGGGATAAGCCAAGCGGCGGCGGCGGACACACAACAACCCATAGATGTGGGCAGGATCAACAAATTATATTTCAGCAAAGGAGAAAAAATCCAAGGAGCCAACCGAAAACATCTGTTGCCATCGGACGAAGGATGATGACGGAAAATAGCATCAGGCGGCTAAAGGGTAACGACGAGTGATGTGAACTGCCGGGGAAAAGGTAAAAAATAAAAATAAAAACCCCAGAACCTAGAGAACAGCAAGCCAGCATAAATAAAGCTTGGATAATCATATATGTATGGTGTGCTTCTCGGCTATATCTATACCCTCCCCCTAGAATCCGCCTTCGAGATAATCGTGGAGGGTTCCTTTCTTATCCCTGCCTTCCCAGAAATTGAATTTAAATGGTTGTCAGCAACAGAAATTAGTTTTGCTTTCCCAGAAATAAAAAAAAATTGAAATAAATACAAAGCAAGATGGGGGAGAACATCAGGAAAAGTGCAGGGGAATTATGAAACCAAATAGCGTTGAATAAAAAATACTTACAGTTGGGGGCAGCAGGCTCTAATTAAAAGATGACACTTGAAGATTCCAGATGAAAATGATTCAGGGAATAGCTAATAATTAGCTGACATCAGCAGAAGGAGAGATTAGGCTTTTGAATTAGAAAAAAAGAAAGAAAGAAAGACAAACTTCAGGATAAACTACAAAGAAGTATAGAAAATATTAGCTCTATAGATAAATAAGAGGAAAATATTTAAAATTAAATTTTTCATAGCAAAAGTTCCCACCAACTAACCTCTTTATGATTTATTTTCTAAACCTTCAAGACCATTAATTATTCCTCTCAGATTTAAATCCTTAGCCCCTTTTGAATCATGGCCTTCTGCCCACATCTTTAAATTCATTTATTTAAATATTCGGTTTATTTTCCCCTTCCCTCCGCTCGCTTCCTTTGCACTTTGTCAAGCCTCTCCTCGCCAAAAGGGACCCCCGAAAAAACATAAAAAAACGAAATAAATATAAAGGAAGCCAACCGCAACAAAGTAAAGTCTACTTTAAAACACTTTTCAGTGCATGGAACTGACAAAGAGACAGTAGGCGGTTTTTTTGGGGGGAAAAATGCTGCTACAACCAGTGGCACTATCAAGGACCAAAGAGAAGAGGGGCCTGTAGGGTGGACCACCACCACCACCACAACACAACGAGTAGCAGGAGCAGAAAGAGAGACCGAGCAACAACAGGGAAGAACAATGATAATGATGATGGGCATGCTGAGGGCTGCTGATGAGTGAATAATGCGGCACACGTTGAGTGCCGGCTAACATATGAGCATCATATATTTTGACAAAAGCTGAGGCGGTGAGGAGTTTGCAACAGTGCAGCCAGATTTTTGGGTAACTTAAATATTTTAAAATTTAATAAAATATTACAATTCTTAAATGAAAATGTATTTTTTATTAGGGGTATAAATATATTCATTATTAAAAAGAACAAATACAAAAAATAATATAAATATAATGCTTGGTATTTTCTAAACCATCTTATAATAAATTCAAAAATAAAAGTATTAATATTATAATAACCAACTTTTACAAGAAAACTAGCCATTTTGTCAGCTCCTGTTTGCAGTTGGCATCGTGCATGTGTGCGAGGGTGTGGTTGAGGAGGACATGGAACCAGGACAGGAGCCCCCAAAAGTACTCAAATGTTCATGTGTCTTTGTCGCAGCTGGCGGCTGTCACGGCAAACAGTAAGTGAGACTGAGGGCCAGAATCTACCTGGGCCAACATAAACATAAATAAATTTATAATAAGGGTTGCCGGGGCTTATTAAATTTTGTAGCCCAAGCGTGGCTGATAGCCCGCAGTCCACAGTTTTTGTATTTCATACTTTAACTCTATGCTAATATTATTATTATTATTTACTTTTTATGCCTTTATGCCACACTTGTGTTAACTTTTTATATTAATTCTTTTGCCTCACTGGTGGCCTGGCCCTGACACGATTGCAGGTCCGTTTCGTGTGATGTTTGCCAACGATATGGACAGCAAACAATAGCGGTGTGAATATGATAGAAAAACGCAAAGGATATGTATATATATAGGGTTGATATTATGCCACAGGTGCACACGCACTGCAATGCGACACGAGAGCAAATGAATTTTGACACACAAATAAACAAGAGAGTGTGTTGGGCAAATAAAAATATTTAATAAAATGTATATGCTGTGCAGGCAAATATTGAAAATCAGCTACCAGCACCACCAACGAATTATGAAACGATTGGCTTTGATTTAAAAAATTCCCATTGAAAAGGCGGGTATTTCATGTTGACCCCATTTTTGGCTGCCCGGAAAAGTATGCTACACAGTTGGTGTGCTAATAAAAATTAAATTTCACTTTGTAGTTGCGCCAGTTTATGAACTGGAGGAAGCTTACCTACAATCAATTAATTGGATAAAGGATATTTTAAATATATTTTATAAATGCTTTTAAAATATGTCTTTAATATAAATATATCACAAACAATATTTAGAAATTAAAAATAATATAAAAAAACAAATAAAAACTTAGAAAAACTATTAATATTCAATTTTAAAACCCCCTTTTAATTGATTTTAATAATAATTTAATAATTTAATAATTTTTCAGATTTTTTTTTTCTCCGTGTGACCTCGTTTTTCTTGTTTTTTCCAACTTTTTACGGCTCAACCTGAGCCATGGCAAATGAAATGCAAATTAGTAGTTGGAGCCGAGAGCGCAAGAATGTACTTAACGCCGCGCCGGCGTCATAAACTCGAAATGAACTCATTAGAGGTGTGTGTGTGCTGAATCACTTTGAATAATTGAGTTCCAGTTTGGCCAAGGCGAGCCTGATGGATGGCCATATATGCGCCTGGCCATCTCGGCGTTCCGCATTCGGCATTTTTCAATTGTCAAAGCCAAAGCCAAAGGATCCAAAGGAGCCATAGGATCCTAGGCATCGGAATCAGCATCGGAATCAGCAGCAACATCAGCAGCGGCGACGGCATCGTCATCAACAATGTGCAATCCGCATGGCTTGAGGGCAACTTCCGACACACTTATTCCTTGCCGCCCGCCGCTCGCCATTCATGTGAATGGGTCGCCCACATACATGCACTTTCAATAGCACTTTCCATTGACACCAAAAAAAAAAAAAAGAGAGAAAAAGAAAATGAAAATGCAGGCGGGCCGGGGTTGAAATGTTAACATTTTGCTTCGACTGTGCATGTGAGAGTTAACAGCAATTTGTAACGATAATTGTGTGTATTTTTCAGTGACAATAACGTTGAATGCTGATGAGTTTGCCAGAGACCAGCATGGAACGCTATCGCACCGAATGGACGCCGGCTCCAAACGAGTCCACAGATGACAGCCAAGATATGCAGGCCAGTGATGTCGATTCCGAGTGAGAGAATCCATCTTCTTTTTAAGCCAGAAAAAGCCACAAATATCAAAAATTTTTAATAGAAAATTCCAAAAAATTCCAAGGATATAAGATATGTAATTCTCTAAAATGAATTTTTGTTTTAAAGTTTAATAGCTATTATTTTCAGCTTAAATAATTCCCTGAAAATTTTTATAAAACCTCCCAAGTTTATCTTAATTTTCTTCTTTTTTACCGAAATTTATTGCTTCATCTCTTTTATTTTTCTGGCACCACTGATGCAGGACCTTCCCAGGCATCCCTCCATTTCCATCCCACAACCGCTCCGTAAGTGCTGGCCTAAACGGCAAACATTTTCAGTGCTGAGTGCTGCGCTTTTGGGCCCACGGGGCGGATGGAGGCAAAGTGTGAGCCAAGAGAAGCCAAGCGAATGCGGAGTCATTGTCAAGTGTGTCAAGTGTCGGGCAAACACCAATTTAAGGCAAAAAAAAAAGAACAGAAAAAAATCTATAAAAATCTACAAAAAAGAAACGAAAGCAAAAAGTGGGCAACCTTTTCCAAAAACGTAAAAGGGAAACATTTCTGCCACGTCGACTGGCAATTAAATTCAATTTGTCATTCAGTCCGAGTTGACTTTGCCCATAATTGATTTCATTTGATTTGCAGCACCCTCCCTTACGCTCCCTGCTCCCCCTCCCTGCCTGCTCTGATGTGTATTGTATTACCTCTAACTGAATTCAATTGTTCCTGACAATTAATAAATGTTCTGCATAATTAATTTATGTGACGCTTCTGGGCAAACAAAAGGACATCTCCTATTGACATATGTGCGCCATTGAAGGTTTTCTATACGCGAGTTTGTTGTTGCTGTTTATATTTGTCTAATGTGTATAGTAATTTACCAACAGTAATTAAAACTGAATTATTTAAATTATGCACCTGGGGGGAGGACAAAGCCAGACAAGCAAATAAAAAACTAGAAAATATAAAAAAGTGAAATAAATCATTGTTGAGGGAATATAGATTTTTATAGAATTTAAAGCTTGATAAATAGAGGGTTATTAGGAGATTTATAATTAAAATTAATTGTTAAAAAAGTTAAATTCACTAAATACAATTTTTATGAAAAGGAAAATTTATGAAAAATTTTTAAACATCTAAAATATTTCCCTTAAACTACTTAAAACCAAAGCAAAACTTATCTTTCTTTATTTACTTTTGAGACTAAAGCTGAAAACTTTAAGCCTCGGAGCAAAGGATTAGTTAACCATAAAACTTACGTTTTCATTGGTCCCACAAAAGCCAGTTTTACCTTCATTAATTTTCCAAACCTCGCCGCATTTCAAAAGCTCCAAGTTTTCAGCCTTTCGGGCATTTTTAAATATGGCAGCAAAATCCGAAAGGACGGGAGAATCACTAGAGGAAAACGGCGTCGCCACCACGACAACTCACACCTCAGTTCATAAGCCAACAGCGTTTTTTTTTATGATGCTGAAACATGAGACGCATGTACGTAGTTTGTATTTAGTAAAAGGATTTCGCCACACAAACTCATGGCGTTTTTCTACTCTTTTTTTTTGCTATGCAAACACAGACGAGTCGCTCTTGCCGCTGCATGAAACACGAACATGTACACGTATTTTGTATAACGGTATTTATTACATGTTTACTCAATAACAAAACACTTGAGCTTCTAACCCAAATACCCATAAACAAGTAAGCCACACGCACACACACAAACATCCCCGCCAGCCAGCCAGCTCGCTCTTATGTACATGTCCTGCGTGTGGCTTTAACCGAACCAGAGTCTCAGATCCTGGATTCACTTCCTGCATATTCGATGCTGTTAGGGTTTTAAAACGACATTTTTGAAATGGGAAATATTTGTGGATTTTGGATGGGGCTAGAAGGGATATGCAAAGATACAAGTTTACAGGGGATATGCTGGGTTTATGAGTGCTCAGTATTGCGGATTGAACTAGGATTGAATGAAAATGTGGCTTAAGAACGTACAAATAAGAAATAATAGAACTTTTATTAAAAAATATAACAGTATAATTCATCATTGAATTCATTCATGAACTAGCCATGGGATTCATCTATGAATTCATCCATTTATTCACCAATAAGTTCACCCTTAATGAACCCAGTAATAAACACAATATTTTACTCTTTAATTAACCCATTCAAAAGACCATTATTACTCCAGTGAATTCCCTATGAATTCTTCTGTGGACTTACCCATGAATTAACCCGTGAGTTCAACATGGAATTCATCCTAAAAATTTATTTAAAATGAACTAATTACAATTGAAATGTTTTACTTTGAACGACTTTTCCGACCTTGTAGATAAAAATTAGGAATAACAAAACTTTTTTAAAACAATATAAAAGAATATTTCATTCTTGAAGCCGCTTATGAATTACCCATAGAATTCATCCATGAATTCATCCATTTATTCACTGATAAATTCACCCGAAATTAACCCAGTAAAACACACAATAATTCACTCATTAATAAACCCATCAAGAAGACCATCAATTCTTCAGTGAATTTCCTATGAATTCTTCTCTAGATTTACCCATAAATTAAGCCGTGAATTCAACAATGAATTCACCCTTGAAACTTATTTAAAATAAACTAATTACCAAATAGTAACAGACAATTGAAATCTTTTACTTTGTACAACTTTTCCGAACTTAAATCCACTGTCACAGCTACCTATTTAAATGTAATTTTATCTATCCAAAAGCTCTCAACGCAATTTGAGCCTTCGCATATATTGCGAATAGTTAACAAAACCCCAAAAAGAGCTGGCGGAACGAGTTGCCCACATCAGTCGAAAACATTTAACCGGGTATAAGCTTTCAAAATTTCGCTGTAAATGCGGTTGGCAACTTTGTTGTTCAGCCGATGAATATGGTCGAAGGGAAGGGGGTGGTGCTGCAAAGGACTCGGGGTGCGTTGGGAATTCGAAAAAGGGGTGGGGAGATACAGAGGTGAGTGCATACCATAAACAGGAGTCAAATAAATCAACGACGTCATCATCATCATCGTCGTCATCGTCATCAGGAGTCCCCACACGCGGCGAGCCAACAACAAAGTATCAAGGATACCGAGGATACGCACACACAAGGAAGCGAGAAAATCTCCAGCAGGGCAAACCATAAAGCAGCCAGCGAAATATAAATGCAATAAAATATTTTTAATGGCTCGTAAATGTAAAAATTACGCAAAATACACAAAAAAGAAAGCGAGACGAACATCAGCAGAAATATGGAAAGCGTACAAATCGAGCAACCAAACAGTACAAAAATATTACAAAGGCCAACAGCACAGACATGTTTGTTTGTAAGAATGTCCTGCCAAATTGTCGCAGGATATGTGAGAGTATATTTCTGCCACTAGTAGCTCGTAGTTTTGAGAAGTGACGCCGCAATTGTTATACAATTGAGTGAAAATTCACAAAATTAGTTAGCATAATAGTTGAGGCAACAAAGCAAGCGCCGCAGGAGTCGAAATTTGCCTAATTGAAAGCAGCTCAAATGATGATGGCCAACAATAGTTGCAACAACTAACTAACCAGCACTAACAATAGCAACAGCAACGCCAAGGAGAAGAATGCATATTGCAAGCTGTGCGCAAACATTGTAAAGGCAATTACGGCAAATGCCAAAGTGACAAGCCGAAAACCAAACTAAAACTGCAACAAAACAGCTCGAATCTAGAGGGGGGGGAGGGGCTGCTTTGGGCGGGGGAGTGGCCCCGGGGGCGGATTAGAATAAAAACTTTTGTGTGTTAGGTCACCACGAAAGCGTCTATGTCCTTCAATATTTAAAGAGTAAGTTTTTATTTAGTCTACTTTGGTATTTCAATTATTTTAGGATT
>JAEIIL010000227.1:0-33495 GCA_018905715.1 Drosophila lini | reverse complement strand
ATTGATAACATGACATCGTAGATTAAATCAGCTTCTTCTAGTTATAAATAAGAATATATAAGAGCAAACACAGATTGGGTTTTTGGAAAATATACAACACCATTCAGATTAGCTTTATAGCCATTAAAATCATTTGTTTTATGGCTTTTTAAATTTAATATTCACTATTTTATTATTATTATTATTTTATTTAATAATTACTCCAGAAAACACGTAACATTTTTTTTATTTTCAACACTCCATTACCTTTTTCCTTCTCAGGATTCACACTTTCAATATTCTTTTCCGACATTTTTAAGTATGTTTTTTATTTATTTTTAATTGGGTTGCTCTTGAAATTGATTGCTCAATTAATGTGCTGCAGCTTTTCGATGTAATCAAAGATTTCAGTTCACTGTCACCGCACTATATATGTAAATATATTTATTCTGATTCAACCGACAATTGCTTGCACTTGCAATGCTGTGTGAGAAATGATCTCCTAGAGCGAGTGCCACCTGCTTTTATCGGAACCCGCATCATTCAAAACTGAAGATTCACTCAACTACAACTCTCTTATCTCTGGCTTTACAATCTCAAGAAGCTAATAAACTTATAAATCTGTGTTTATCCAACAGAAACACGTTGCTCAGCAAGAAGATACTACAGTGCGTTTTAGGACAAATAATATAAAGATGAGTACACAAAATTTTAGTCAAATTACATTTAATATGTAAATTACGTTCTCAGGTGTATACATACATATATGGGAACGTATACAAAGCGTCTCAAAAGAAAAATTACAACCATACTGAACCATAACGAAAAACATTATATTAATATATATAAACAGCAATACAAATAATATAAATATGCACGCATGTTAGTAATAAAATATAGAAGATATTGAAAGTTATAGTTAGTCGTTGCTATAGTAAGATACTTTTATAAATTTTACGATAATTTACTTCTAAATGCGATATCAAAGTTTGCTATATTTTCTATATGATATTATTTTAATTAATCAGTAATTTGACTTTTTGTTTTCTAAAAACCAGCCAGGCAAAGTCACACCATATATCCTGTGAAAGTTTTAAGGTCTTCAGTCTTTCCTATGCTTGCGAGGCGGACTATACTATGCGATATTGCCGCGATAAAGCCATGAGGTAGCAACCATCACGACCCATAAAACGTGTGTGATAATCACGTTTTTGTGTAATATTAACATTTAACAAAAAGCTAAGAAATATTCCAATAAGAAAGTTTTAAAACCGAAATAATTTCAATTCGGCAAGGAAACAGAGCATACAATAAATTTAGTTTAAAATTAACACTCTCCCAAGCTGCCTACGTCATTTCAATGGTGAAATTTGTGGATGCTTGAACGACGTCTGTGTTACTTTTATCTCCGGCCACACGACAGAGGGGTGATCTTATCAGCGTTAAACTTATCTCCATCATGACTAAACACATTTGGGGGCAGAGCAAGTGAATGAATTACTCATAAGACGTGGAAGATTCTCATCACACACACAATTTGGGTTTTATTTCTCTACACTAAAAGCAGTTATAAATATATAAGAGGTTCCTTTTTTCAAGCCATTCACAATGATCGACACAAACTCATGTCCCGTGCAGGTGTCCAGTCTTCCTTATTCGATAGCGTCCACTAGCTTGCACAACATACGATCATGCTGATAGCTAGGATCATTCTTGGCCGCTGCATTCGTCTCCAACGGATCCACTTCCGTCTTGATCTTCGCCCCGCCATTCTCATCGTCATCGCTCAGAACTGGTAGTGCTGAAAAGGCGGTGTTCACTATCTCTCGCACCCGCTCCAAGTGCTTTTGGAAACGGGTGGCTGTCTCCACGCGCTGTCGCTTCTGCATTTCCATCATGACGCGCAGCGTTTCCCTAGCCTGATGGGGCCGAAATTCGTTAAGCAGGTGATGCATGTTCACAAACAGAAGACTCAGATCGTCTATCTGAAAAATGCAAGAGAGATGTTTAGATTATCTTGAGAAAATCCATAAGCAATACTAGAACTATAATTTAAAGGAACACATTAAAACAAATCAAAAAATTATTGAATGATTTAATACCTTCTCAGTTCGTCGAATGCTGTCGGGATTTAAGATGAGGAAGTCGATCAGGTCCAGAAAGTTGACCAGCAGCGAGTGGTTGAGCTTCTTGAGCTCCTTGCGCCTGTCGAAGTGAATGGGGATCAGACGCTTGATGTTCTGCGACTCCAGGGACCTGATCATCTCGTCGTTGTTGTACTGGATTCCAAACATGCTATATACTTCGTGCTGCGACGGCGGGGGCGGCGGACGGGGAGCGCGGTTCCGTCGAATGTTTTCCTCCGTGTAGTTGCTGATGTAGCGCTCCGGCGGCATCGGCAGGCTGGACACCTGGGTCTCCTGGTTGGACATGGCTGCTCCTTTTTGCTCCTGGCTATTTAAGGCCAATTTAAACTTTAATTTGCAATTTGTTATTCCAAAATAATTTTCACAATAATAATAGGCCACGCAGTGTTACCCTACGTTCTTAGTATAAAAATCTTCGCATGATTATAGTAAACGACAGCTAAACGGCCCCACTAAAACGCTTAAGAACGAGAAAGTCTGGCTACCTCGAGCCTGTGGCGTTGCCATACGTCTCAGTCACGAGTCACGACTTCGCTGCAACCATTCTCTTCTCACGTTTGTCTCATCTCTCATTCGCTTCTCTGATTTTCGCTCGCGGAGAGCAAAACAAAATGGGAAATACATATCAAGAGTGAATAGGAAATTATCCCTGCACCGATTCGCGCCAATTCCTTAAGAAAAACAAAAATTCAGTGAAATAAGACTCTAATGAATCCAAATAATATTTGTTTAGCACAATTGAAGAAGACGGCGTGCTGCCACCATTTTGTTTTTGTGCCTCGTGCTTGTTTGTGTGTGTGTGTGTGTGTAACAAATCGTGCAAGCCGTCCCCAGAATGAGCAGGAGGAAGTATGAAAATATGAAAAAGACACTTTATAGTTTTCAGCATTAAGCCATGGAGCGGGCATCTTCGGAAGAACCGGGTAAGTAACGCAGGACCATGTGCCATGACGCCATCGAGGTCTTCAGCGCCTCCGGCGATCGTCGGATCATGTCAGCGCTATTTCCAGTTTACGGAATACGTGTGTTAAGTGTTTGTGTGTGTGTATGTGTTAGTGTGCTTGGCTGTGGAAATGGAGAGAAGAAATAAACAATAAAGCGGATCTGCGATTGGGCGTTTTATAAGAAACTCTCTTTCCCTTTCGCCCCCTTTTTTTAGCCTACAGCAGAACAGAAGCTAGAAACCTGATATTGGAAGTCGCGAGAAGTCGACCGGGAACAAATGTTGCCAGGTGCATCGAGACCTACGAAGAACAACAGGATCTGGGATCGCTGGTCAACCTGTTCGAGGAAGTCTCGAGGAACACCGACTATTCCACGGACCTGCGGATATCGATGGTATATGTAAGTGGGCAAAAGAACAGATAGGGAGAACTCCTTACTGAACGTACAAATTAGAATTTGATTTTGAAATGAAGATCATTACAATTACCTTTCAAAATTACGTAATTCTTTAAAAATGAAAAATCATATATACTCGTAAACTAGTTAATTAATTAATTGTATATTCCTTTTACAGTATGCTGACGATTTCCTGCGCCTCACTCAGGGGGACAGTGATGTGCCCCGACGAGAAGCCATGTCGTCCGGTGGAAGAACCATCCAGTCCTACGGCAAAATTTACGGAGACCGCATTGAATTGGTGCACCAGGGTGTGGAGCATCAGAACGAGTCATTGCTCACATCGCAGCTGCAAAGGGAGCCGGCCGGCGAAAGCAATGGGTGAGTACATGAATGGCCAAAAATATGAGCACTTCGCATGGAGTTTTTGGCAAATGGCGTGGGAGATAAAAGATTTTGAATGCCATGTGCTCGCAACCGGCGTGTCTGTGTGTCGCCATTCCGTCTGCGTAGGCGTATCGGTTTATCAAGTGCCGAAATACCGCTTATCACTGTTTCTCCTACACCCCAATCTTCGGCTTTATTTACGCCCAACATCAGTGATCAGTGAACCCGGGCTTCGTTTTCTGTTTCCTAATCACATGTTAATGAATGGCTTCTCTTTGATAAACAAAAGCCGAATGCTTAAAAGCGTGAGTAATGAGAGGAGAGAAAAGTTTCAAAGTAAGATAGCAAGTCACATTAGATCATTCATAAATTTATACAATAGGAAAATAAATAAATGTTAATGTATGTATACTTAATGTAAATCAAATTATTATTTGAAACATGAGATAAGATTAATTGAAAAACAAAATTATTTGAACTAAATAATTGAACGCTTACTGATTAATTTTTTTTCAGTTAGCCTGGTAACCACCTACAATTAAAAAAAAAAGAATTCTAATTTTTAATCACTTACATTTATGCATTTACTGCTGAATTTGCCACTGGGATTCCCAAAAGGCTCTAGATGCAACCGTTCCTAAGACAGTTGTTTTTTATCTCTTTTTTTTATTAATTAAACTTTGAGTGATATGGGATAAGTTGTTAAAATAACTCAAAATCAAAGCAAATACCCACAGTATCGTTAATAAGTTAATGGTTAAACCCTATCAGAATTTCGTTTAAACTTTCATTTCTTTTTTTACAGGCCAGAGAACACTGCATCCAAACCGGAGGAGCCGCGCAAGCGTCGCGTTAAAAAGCTAACAAAGAAGGAAGTGGATCCCTTTTTGCTCACTATGGAACCGCGTCGATTTAAGACCATGTCCGATGACAAACGTTTCAACACGACCGGCTTCGTTCAATGCATGAAAAACCGCACTATAGAATACCTTTACCAGGATCACATGCCGCCCAACCTGTGGCGCCACGCGCCCATTGTTGATCCCCAGAATCCCCTGGATCAGGACGAGAAGAAGCAGTACAAAATGTTTACCTATCATGTGGAGCATCGATACAATACCCTCCTGCCCGACATTCCCTTCGAGCGGTTGAATCTGATCAAAGAGTACGTGCACACGAATCAGATGAACACTTCTGAGATCCTTAACGAGCACATGACCACCAAGGATTACCTGGAAGAGTGCATAGCTCTAGAAAATAAAATGCTTGCTTCTCGGTACGGCGCAACCGTCAGGGCGAGAAGAAGGATGGACGAGCAGGGAAAAAGATTGCTAGATGAAAGCGCCAAAACGAGTTTGGCGAAAAGGACGCGTCTGGAAGAGGATCAGGCCATGGAACCGCATGAAGCAGGACTTACCGAAGCCACGGATGTAGATCAATCCACGCTGGGCGACATCAACCAATCAACCGGCGAAGCTCTGCAGAATCAAGTGTCTATAGATTCTGGTCTTGGCGAATCAATGAATTTGACTCAGCAGAACAGCGGCATTGATTCCACTCTTGGCGTTAGCCAGACGGTAGACGATTCCTTGAGTGTTAGTCAGGTCGAGGACTCGTCCTTAAGCGTAAGCCAAGTGGCGGACTCCGCTATAGGCATTAGCCAAGGGGAGAACTCTTCTCAGGTAGAGAACTCTTCCCTAAGCGTTAGCCAAGAGGAGAACTGTTCCCTAAGTGTTAGCCAAGTGGATAACCCACCGCTGAGTAGCACGTTAGCCCTAAACGAGTCCAGCACATTTGCCATAAACGAGTCGAATGTCCTTGACAGCACAAGATTGGACTTTCCCCCCGTGACGGAGGCGGAGCTGTTGCAAATCGATTTCGGCATCGGTATGGACGATGTCTCAGATTCTCATCATACAGGTAAACCAATAGCAATCCAAAAACATACATGCTGCCCAAGCGTTATCTGTTTTTAAGGTTAAGTTTTTTGTTAATCTTTGTGTTGTAGAATTTGGATTACTCACACTTTGGTTTCCCTTTATGTCTTTTTGTTTTATTTTGACACTCTTGATCCTGCCACTTGCATCCCTGACTTGTCACGGCAGGCCAGTCATTTGAAGATGAAGGTGTTGTTCTTTCAGATTTTGAAGATCAGAGGCAACGCCGCCAGTTCGAAACTGCGGTGATAGATAAGAATGCCGTAATGACGGATCTCAACGAGATCACGGTGGAGGCACAACCTCCAGAGGAGACCGAGGGAACAGCTCCCATCATTGTGATGCATGCCGAGGAACCGGTAAATGTTCCCAGGGAAGTCTGCTATCCCATTGTGCTGAATATTTTCGGATTTCCTAATAAACACGTTCGCCGAAAATGTTATTTTAAACTGCCCAAGGAGTATGACATATTTAAGAAGGCTGTAAGTAATTTTTTGTAAAATATTTTAAATATAAATTGTGTAACAAAAAATAAAATAATTTTAGCGCCTACCTAGCAAGCGAGGTGCGGAACCGAAAACGCCAGCTACACCGAGAGCCCTGGTCTTGCCTGCCGAAATAAATCAAGAAAATCAAGAAGATGTGCCCGCGTCACCGGTGAGCGTAGAATTTGATTTGGATATGAGTAAGATAACCATAGATTAACGCTTTAATTAATTAAAGACTCAGATAAATGTTGTAGATTTCCTTGGCTATCGACGACCAACTATGGACTCTGGCTTTGCGCATGATGACATACAAAACCATTCTAGGACTCTTACCCCAGAAGTAGAGAATGAAGTAAATGTAAATGCTCTTAATACGGCAGCGAATCCAGGAGCTTCCATAGATATAACTTCTGTCGAAGCCAACACTAACGGCGATTCTGATGATAATCCAGTGGAGGGAAATGCTCCTAGTGAAGCGGCGAATCCAGAGGCGCCAATAGAAACCATAAATTCCGAATTAAACGCCACCACTGAACCCTCATCAGCTGAAAGTAATACTGCAAATGCCACTCAACTTCTTGACATGACGGAAAACTCGGAAATAGGATGCAGTTTAGAGGCCACATTAAATACTAGAATAGATAGCGGACTGGGCGCCGAATTAAATGCCACGGATGGCACTCAACTTGACCAGGCAACGTTGGAGATCACAACGCTGCTAGAAAAATCTACAATAATTGACGAAGCACCAGCAAATACAGGAAATGATGACGACGGGATAGAGGAAGCAGTTAGCCAGGACATTGATGATGAAACCAGTCTGGACATCGAAAACGCAGATTTCACTGACTCCAGCACAATGGTGGGTTTATCCTCAAAATGTTTAATTAAATTTAATAACCAAATATCTTGGTAGATTCGCGACTGGCATAAGCGATTAGCACCCACCCTGGAGGCAGCCCATGCGCGGCAAAACTTTAACATCAAGGATCTAGGCACTGAGATTTTGGATGTCTGCAAGGCATCAGCCAATGGCCAGGCCACGTTAGCCGATGTAATGGCCGACAAGGACCCCAGTATCATGTGTCGCTACATGCTAGCCTCCCTCGTCCTGGTAAGTAAAGGATTTATCGGGCAGTGAGACTAATTTATAATTCTATATTCTATATATATATATATATAATTGTATATTTATTATAATTGCAGACAAATCATGGCAACGTATCGTTGAATTTCGGAAATCGCGACAAAAGCAAACCCATGGAAATGTCAGAGTTTTGCATGCAGCTGAAGAGTACAAAACGACAGGAAATTCATCCCGAGGACGATGTGGGCAACATGAGTGCTGCTGCTGAATCGGCTGCCAAGGCCAAAAGCAATCCGGCCAAGCGGAAGGCAACAGAAGTGGCGTCTCCTGAGGTGTTTGCGAAAACAGTTCGATTGATACAGTCAGTCCCCAAAATGAGCCAGTCTGCGTATGACACCGACTCGGGAATATCGTCGATGTGCTCTTCACTGGCATCGGCGTCCCAGGGAGACTAGTCTCTACTTGTAGAAGACTTTGTAGTATATGTGTTAAATGTTGTATATTAGTTGTAGATTATCGAAGAGCTTTGTGTAGATC
Organism: Drosophila lini; assembly: GCA_018905715.1. Classification (NCBI taxonomy): domain Eukaryota; kingdom Metazoa; phylum Arthropoda; class Insecta; order Diptera; family Drosophilidae; genus Drosophila; species Drosophila lini. The sequence goes on along the minus strand of JAEIIL010000227.1, from coordinate 25,592 downwards.
ATCTGCGTCCCAGTAGTGTTTTTCAGTGCGTGTCCCTCTATCCCAATTGTAACTAAATCCCTTGCACCATTTTCAGGCCCAGCGGCAAATGCACTTTTCCCAGAAGTACCGCAAGATCAAGAGGCTTAGCTAGTGCTATAGATTGCCAGAAAATTTGCATTAAGTTTCCCCGCAAAGTATTAGGGTGCGAATCTATCCGTTAAGTTGACTTGCAATGTAAAAATCTATGTTTTAAGTTTTTGACGCAATATATGTGTATAGTTTTTAGTTAAACAGTATTATTTAAGCTCAGTTTTCCTAAACATTGTGAAAGAGATCAACATGCAATTTGGTTTTCCCTTTATTTTTATTTAAATTGTATATTTTCAGATTTTTCAGTTGAAATTTTATTTTCTTTTATATAATTTTTCTTTAAGTTTCTCTTTTTCCTAAATTTTCTTTATTGTTTATAAAATTTATTTTTCTTTTTAATTTCAATTTTTCTTATAACTTTAACACACTTTGACTGTTTTCTTGAGTTTTATATAAAATTTTATTTTCCTTTCTTTACATTCCTAAATTTTTTCAACTGTAATTTAATTTTGCATCTTGAACAATAACCAATTACGTTTTGGAAATTCATATGAGCTGGTAGTACTACAATCAAGTACCTGATCTCGTATTGTACAAAATTATAAAAAAAGAAATACATACATAGATTTCTTCTGGCTCTATGCACTGTGAATAAAACTTTAAAATAAGACATGTAAATATGTGCATGGCCAGAGAAGTTTGTATATATATACATATGTAAGTACCAGAGTGCAAGAAAGAAAATTATATTTACAAATTGTGTGCAAGAAATGCGTTTTTTTTCAGTAGCCTAAGATTAGTTTTTAAGAAATAAAACAAAGAATCATGCAATCACTTAAATATGGTTTTAATCATAAACAAATTATAGAAAAGCTTCTTCTATATTGCTATTCGGAATCGCTGCTGCCGGACTTGTGCTCCTCCTCCTTCTTCTCCTCAGTCTTGTAGTGGCGATACTCCTTCTTGAGCTCCCACATATTTTTGTGCGGATTCTTCATGTTGTAATCGCAGACATCCTTGAGAATCTCCTTGAGGTAGCTAATCGGCTGATTGGTGATCTTGACGAGATCCTTAATATTGTAGTACTGGTGCTTCTCGAAGGCGTGGAATAGCATGTCCATCACAGCATTCTTGTCGTCGCGAGCCTTCTTGCCCTCTGCCTTCTTGCGCTCCCGATATTCGATCTGAAAAGGTAGAAATATAGTGTTAACATTTTGTTCTTGGCTTCTAGACAATATAACAATATTAATTACATTGTGTGCGTGATCCTTGACGGGCTTGAAGTTCTGCACAATCTTATCAATGGGCTGCACCCGGCGCTGTGGTTCCGAGGCCTTGCGAATGGACTCCAGCTTTAGCTTCATATAGCAAGTATCGGCGATCGGACGGCACTCCAGTTTCTGTACAATGCGACCCTCCATGTAGAGCTTCTCGTTATCCGGCAGCGCAGACGAGTTCTCCTTACCAATGCTGGCCACGGCCGCCTCAGCCGGGGCCATGTGCGAGAATACCCCTAATGTCTGTTTCGTGACCTGCGACACATCCAGCACGTGCTCTGTGGGTATTTTCTCGTCTGGATCCAGAGCCAAGACGGCGGGTGTTAGAGAGAGCGAAACCTGGGCCTTCTGACCGGGCGTCTTGCTGATTCGCAGCTTGCCCACGTCCATGTTCGACGGAGCCTTCTCCCATTTCTGGGCAATGTACTTCGGTACCTTAACCAGCCACACGCCACGTCCGGCGTTCGACAAATCTAGGTCTTTGTCGATTATCTGAACTTTATCCTTATCGTCCTTTGACATTGTGTTTGTTGGCGACGCGACTTACGAAGGAATGGCACTTGCAGCGGTGGACAACAAACAGTTTTCAGATTTCTGTTCCAGTGTTGCGAAAAGTGTTTGAAAACGTTCGATATCGTTACAATTGCGGTAAAAATAAAAATAACTAACATACTAATTAGGGAAATATATTTAATATTTAGTTAGCACCATTATTTTACATAATTACATCTGCTCTTAAATTTTCACATCTTACTTTTATTTAAATATTGTTCAAGTAAAAAAAAAAAAAAATTAATGAATAGATTTTTACTTATAAAAAAAAGGAAATTAAAATGCAAGACAACTAAGAAAAACTCAACTTTTTTTACACATACACATACATACATATATTTTTCATATGGCGAAGACTATCATTAATGCTATTTTTTTGACCGCCCCTGTAGGTGGTTTTTTAAACCGCTCCCAATATGGCCACACTGCTACACTTGCACTTGCAAATTCTCCTTACATTTCCCACGCCGGCACTTTTCCATTTTCCGGATCATGGCGCCCCCGGCAGCGCGTGCACGCTATATAGCCAACAAGGCGGACAACCAGATTCTGTCAAAGAAGCCGCCCAAACGGCTAGGCCTCAATGGCAGCAACAAGGACCCGGCACCGGCCGGCAAGAAGGATAAGAAGCAAAAGGATTCCAAAAAGCGGTAAGCGGTATCTCTGCATTTGACTAACCCGAATTACACAACTCTTGCCTTCCCGCAGCAAGCAATCGGCTAGTGGGAGCCAGGAGAAGAGCAGCAACCCAAATCCCATAATGCCCAGCGTGCAGACCGCCTTCAAGACCTTCGTTAGCGCCCGGCTTTGCAGCGCCATTTGGGCGTACATTGCCGACTGTGACGAGACCTTCAACTACTGGGAGCCGCTGCACTACATCATCAATGGACACGGCCTTCAGACATGGGAGTATAGCCCGCAGTTTGGGCTGCGTTCCTACACCTACCTACTGCTGCAGGGCGTGCCCGGTTACTTCTACCAGAAGATCTTCAACCCCAGTCCCATACTCATCTTCTATATGGTGCGCTGCATGCTTGGATTCGGCTGTGCGGTGATGGAGCGGTTTATGTACAAGTAAGGCTGAGAGGCAAATTGAATCCTGGAAAGAATACATTAACATAATAACCATATTCCAGGTCCATTTGCCAGGAGTTTGGCATACACATTGGTCGTCTCTGGCTGATATTTCAACTGTTCAGCGTTGGCATGTTCGTGTCCAGCACTGCTCTGTTGCCTTCGTCGTTCTCCATGTACTTCGGATGCGCTGCTCTGGCCGCCTGGTGGCAGCGTAACTACTGCTTGGCCATATTTCTTACAGCCATTTCGGCTCTGTTAGGTTGGCCATTCGCCGCTCTAATTGGCATACCCGTGGTGCTGGAGATGCTACTCAGACAGCGAGATTGGAAGACGTTTGTTCAGTGGACCCTGATCTCGGGCGCCTCGATTGCCATTCCCATGATTGCCATCGATACGAGCTACTTTGGCAAGCTGACATTTGCCCCGCTGAACATCGTGTGGTATAATGTGTTCACCAGCCACGGACCGAACATCTTTGGCACGGAACCGTTAAGCTACTACATCGTCAATGGTTTCCTCAACTTTAATATTATTTGGGTGAGAGCTGCAGCAGTTTTTGGGTGAACCAAGTTAATAATCTTTTTTAATATATCCTAGCTATTGGCCCTGCAACTACCCATTATGCTGGTCATGGATTACCTAATTGTGCCTGCCAAGTCCAAGTCTACACTGAACTTTCCGCATTACATCTCGCTCGCTCCACTCTACCTTTGGCTCCTGGTCTTCTTCGCCCAACCGCATAAGGAGGAGCGGTTTTTGTTCCCTGTTTATCCTTTAATCTCGCTTTGCGGCGCCATCACAGTGGATGTGTACCAGCGCATCTTCTTTCGCTTCAAGTCGCTGGTGTTCAAGATCAAGGCAGGCGTTCACTATCTGGACCACAGCATGTTCATTGCCATCCTGGTGATGGTGACAAGCACACTGCTTGGACTTTCGCGAGTGTTTGCCTTGTATAGGAACTACCATGCACCCATGGATCTGATGCTAGAGCTCAATCAGTTCAAGGCGGACCCACAATATAACCCAAACTTCATATACAATGTCTGCATTGGCAAGGATTGGCATCGTTATCCGGGAAGTTTCTTCTTCCCTGCCAGGAACTTTCGCCTGCGCTTCCTTAAGTCCGAGTTCCGTGGCATGCTGCCGGCGTACTATGTCAATGGTGACAATGCCACCCAGGTGGTGCATCCCTACTTCAATGATCTCAATCAGGAGAACGAGCACATGTACTTTGACTACAACCAATGCGATTTCCTTGTCGATTTCGACGAGGGCAAGTACACGGCCTTGGAGCCTAACTACTCGAAGCGATCCAAGGAGTGGACGGTGATGAAGAGCCTGCCCTTCCTCATACCGGAGAAGTCGCACAAGGTGTTGCGTGCGTTCTATGTGCCATTCCTCACCGACAATCACATTCAGTATGGTGACTTTAATCTGCTCAAGCGGAAGCCGAAACGCAATGGAAGGTAAAGGTGAAGATTGTCGTGCCATTTAAACAGCATTTTTTCCTTAGCAAAAGTCTGGGAGGATTTTTATAGTTAAAGAAATGAGATGACTAACGGCAATTCCATGTCATTATGATTTTAAAACTGTAGAGTTTCATTTGAGAATTAATCTTTCCATTCCTACGATTGTTTTTGCTACGATAAATCCAGATACGACCTTTTAAACCCAGTGAATCATATTTTATATCCCCCACGTTCTTCGTTTTTTATGTTGTGTCCATGCCAAAGTTGTGAAGTTCAATGCTGAATATCGAAGTAGAAAATAAGCCTCAAGAAAAAGTATATAAACAACGAGATTCGTACATGCTTTTGTTTTAATATTCGAAAACTTTATTGGACGCACTCGGATCGATCCACATAAAATCGGGGAAGCAAAACTTTACAATGGAAATCGCTCGGACTTAGCCTAGATCATCGAAGGTGTGTGCTGGGGTCTGTTTACAATCCTATATTTGGTCTACTCAATGTACAATACACGTGTGCGCGGGGAGCGGGGGCCTAAACCTAATCCTAAACTGACTTAGCAGCGATATTTACAAGCACTCCGCGAGCGGCTAGCTGACTGCCACAGCTCTAGAAGTAGACCGTCAAGTTGTTCTCCGAGGAGCCCATGGCATCGGTGGCAGATAGAAGATTCGAGCCGTTGGCATTTGCCGACGTGGTCGTGATGGTGGTGACCCCGCCGCCACTAATCGCTCCGGTAACCGCCACCTTCCTGTTGTTATTATCCGTCTGCAGGGAGTCGTGCTCGATCTCGTCCTCCTCCTCGAAGAGCTGACCATTGGCAGAGGCGCGCGAAACGATGCCTGGCAAAAAGACTACTTATAGTGAGTGTTTCGGGTGAGTGGCGGGACATAACATTTATTTTGGGGAAATAGTCCAACTTACTGCGCACTGTGGCCGCATAGCTCTCCCGCTGTCGCTCCCGATCCCGCTCCCGTTCGCGTTCCCTCTCCAGCAGGGCGGCGGAGCTGCCGAGAGCCATGCTACTGCTGGCTCCACTGGCCACATGATGCAGACCATTGTTCATTGGATTGGCCATGGTGATATTGCCGCCGTGTTTCATGTGCAGCACGGAAACTCCACCGCTAGTCACGCTGGCGCCGTTGCCATTGCCATTCCCGGCCAGCTTCTCGTGGGTGACCAGATTGGCCGAGGACACGCTGCTGTGCGCCTGGCTGTGCACACGATTCCGGCCAAGACCCAGACCGCTCGAGGCACTCTTGCCCTGCTTCTTGGACCGCACAATGTAGCAACTGAGCGCCACGATGATCATCAGGAAGAGGCCCACTATCATACCGAACATGCCCAGCATGCTGCTATTCCAACCGGACTGGGCCAGGGTCAGACCCTCCATAGTCACGCTTACTGGGACGGAGGTACTCCTGGGCGGGACGCCCGTGTCCGTGGCAATGGCAATCAAGTGAACCGTAGACTCGTTGAGGCTCTGCAGCTGTTCCGGACGCATGAAGATATTGCCGGTGGCATCGATCTCGAATAAGCCAGCATGCTGGCCACGCAGCGAGAGCTCCAGCTTGTCGTTACGATCGCCATCCGCCGCCTCCACCTTGCCGATGAGTACGCCCTCGAAGGAATCCGCTCGGGATTGTAGGGACTGCTGGAGAAACGGAAAGTTGAAAGGTTAGGAACGCAACAAATTGTTTTCCCCCGAAAACCCCTCCTCCAAAATCGTATAGAAAACTCACGCTCTTGGGCACCATGAACTCATAATGTGTCTCCCTGAATCGCGGCTCCCAATCGTTGACGTCGATCACATCCAGCGTGAGCTCGGCAGTGCTATTGGTCATTCCATCGGTGGCCATAACCTGGAACTCATGCTTGGTCATCTTCTCGTAGTCGAGTGGCTTGGCCAGAACGAGTTCCCCCAATGATCCCACGCTGAAGAACTGAGAGTTTACAGGATCCGGAATGGTGTACTTTAAATGTTTGCCCGGTTTGTTGGTCGGCAGGGCTAGTATCCGGTTTCCCACCGCCGTGTCCTCGCGAATGCGCATCACAAATCTCTTTTGGACAAAGGCCAGGGTGCTGAGCTCACTGTGACTACCAGGCCGCGTCAACTGGACGGTGGTTAGAGCATAGCGATCGGGGTTATCGATCTGGGTGGCCTTCACCACCAGAGTGGCGCCATTGGCCACATCCGCATAACCGATGGGAGTCAGCAGGCTAATTGCCCCGTTGTGTGGATGAATCCGGAAGTATTTGGCATCCTGGGATTGAACTATCGTATACTGGATCGGCGCACAGATGCCTTCATCCTGATCCACTGCCTTCAGTGGCTCCGGACGCATGCGCAGCTCTCCGGGCCTTCCATCCACTGGCAGTTCCGTTGTATAGGATTCACGCTGAAATCTTGGATTCTGATCATCTGCATCTGTGATCACCACCCGGAGCAACGTATCTGAGTGGCGTGGTGGCGTGCCCTGATCCTGGGCCCGCAACTTCACGGTAAAGTTCTGCAGCTGCTCATAGTCGAGGGCCTTCTTCAGCACCAGGGTGCCTTCGAGGGGATTTAGGAACTGGACAAACTCCGAGTACGGACCAGGCAGCACCTGATACTCCACGGTTGAGAACGGTCCCGGCTGATCTGCATCTTCGGCCCGAGCTCCTTGCAGTATTCGCGTCCCAGGCACGGTCACCTCCGACAGGGTCAGCGTGTACGGAGTGCCAATCCACTGGGGAGCATTGTCGTTCACATCAGTTACGCGCACATTCACAGGGACTACGAAGCTCTGAAGGATAAGGAGAAAATAAGGTTGTATTAAATTTTAAAATATTTTGAAGAAATTCTAATTCCCTTTTAAACCTTCCTTGGTATACCGTAAAAAAATCCAACTACTTTGACTGATGACTAAACAATTTTTCAAGTGTGTACACCTTTCAGACGAACACCTTACTTTTAATCCTGGTCACTGACCCCACGAGAGTTCAAAGCCCACCGCGAATGTCCTGCATACATTTGCATGTTTAGCGGACCTCACACTCGCTCCAAAACCAGGACTTTCCCCAAACCCAAGACAAGCAACCACCAGACCTCCTTTTTAGCCCCGCAAACGGAAGCCTTAATGGCTAATTTATGGCCACCAAGCTGGGGCTAACCACAAAAGCCGCTTCTGCTCCAGCTCCTGCTTCTCCTCCTTCGATTGCTCTTCGACCTGCAGCTGCAGTAGCGAACTAGCAGAGTCGTTGAAGTTGTAGCCGGCGTTTTGTTGATTCTTAAATTGAAATGGGCGTTCATTGTCTGCGCAAAAGTTTTCAATTGTTTATAGAGTTCCACGAATAGCCGCAACTTCAGGAGCTTAGAATCGTGTTTACCGAAAATTTAACCAGCTTAGTTAAGCGCCCCCGGGGAACACGCACTCTCCCGGTGGAGAAATGGGGTTCAAGGAGGTGGCAGTACCTTAGCTCAATATAGGTTAATTGGTTTGCCGCTGCCCATTGCACGAAGAGCTCCTTCGCAGCTGCGGAATGCGGTTGCTCGACAGGAAGTGCGGTCGATGTGGGCCACTGACCAGGACGGCCGAAGTACTGATTAATAGCAGTTTTAACCTGATCGACAAATGCTTAGCCAGCACCAACATGGTGGTAACTCCATTGATTCACATTGTACTTAACTTAATATTATTAGCCAAGCCCTTTCCGCTTTGATTACCTTTGTTATTGAATTATATATCGTTCTTGCTAATCAAATTAAATCACAAATTTCCCATTTATTTCTTAGAATAAAAAGCTATTGTAATTTACATATTTGTGGCTACAGCTCATCTCTTGGTCAGAGAAATTAATAGCTGGCAACAGCCAAAGCGCATCTCTCAGATTACAATTTTACAGCTGAGAAAAAAAGCTTTGATATAGTTTTAATTATAGTATTTTAAGCGTTCCGATCGATCAGTTTAGTTGCTAACAAAGCTGATGTAAGATGGAGGGCATTTTTGTTATATTCGGGCTGTTGAGTGCGTTTTTAACACGTAAGTTTGTCATATTAATAAATCGTACTAATAAATCGCTATTACTAAATTTTATTTACAAACTAAAAGCTATTTTCCTCATCTAAATTATTTTATAGGTCTTTCATAACGAAAGTTTCCCTATATTTAAGATTAAACATACATATGTATATACTTAATAAAGCTGGGTTTTTCCTCAAGCTTGTAGAAATTGACTCAAAAAACTTTAAACATTTAAAAAAAAAAGTTATGTATATTAATTTCAGAAATCTACGCCTGGGAGCCGGAGTGTGGCAAGCTGAGAGAGGCCCAGCTGTACAATATGAAACAAATCACGGAACCGGACGAGTACACATGGATTGGACGCGTGGGCTATGGCAATTCCAGTGATCCGGACCCTGAGTTAAAGTGCTCGGCGGTGCTAATCCATCAACGATATGCACTTATCTCTGCTAGATGTGTGCTTACACCTGGGCTTGGAGATGCTACGTTTATCCTGTTTGGCGATTGGCAGGCCGCCAGAAATATTCGAAAGGAAGACTGTCGCCAGTATGGAAACCACATGAAGTGCGCCCCGCCTCCGCAAGCAGTGGATATCGAGGAGCTGGTGGTGCACCCAATGTATGACAGCCATGGCTTTGACTATGAAATTGCACTGGCCAAGCTGGCAGAGAATGTAAAGTTCTCGGACTTTGTCCAACCCATTTGCCTGCCGCCCGCCCATAAAGCTGAGGGGAATCACATCGCTCAGCGCTTGGAGATGACGGGCTTTAGGGGAGAAACCTTTAACAAGATCGAGCCGCTGGCTGATGAATACCGCTTTCGGACAAAGTTGGTTGTACAGACGGCCAGCTCGGAGTTTTGCTCTTGGAATTGGCAGCAGGTCAGGCTAACGTTTAATTCCGAGAACCAATTGTGTGCTATGGTGGACGTGAGGGACTCTGCTCTGACGGGCGGAACACTGATGGGCATCGAATATGAGGGGGAAAAGCCAAGGAATTTCTACGTCATTGGCATAGCGAGCATAACGGTTAAGACATCCTCAAAACCACCGGTAATTATACACAAATTCATGCGCGTCTTGCCATTTAGGGATTGGATTTTAAAAAACATAGTTTAAACGGCCTCGTAATGGGTTGATTGTCAATTTAATTTTAATTTAATAAATTTTCAAAAGTTATTGAGTAATTTGGATAAACGCCTCAATCTATGGAGTTTTTTAGTGACTAAGTTATCTTACCGGATCCGTTGAGTGCCGCCGTATACAGATCACATTCACGTAGATGGACGAGGGACCCCTCAGACCCTCCTTATCCAGTTCCACTGACAGGGCCAGCTCCTTTGTGCCGGCCACAATCTCAACTGGGGCGTTCTTCTCCCTAAGCGACAGGTTGATATCTCCCGTCTCGGCAGTGGGATCTCCATTTATCCTAAGCTTCCCAATTATTGAACCCACCGCCAGATCCTCGGTGGCTAGGAAACTTTCCGCCGAACCACCGCCCTCGAGATAACAACGAGAGTCCAGTATGGCGCCAAATGAGACTGAAATAAGAGAGGAAATTAAAATAAAATGTTTTGTATAAAATAAATCTTTAACTTATATTTAATTAGACTACATCAAATTGATTTTTTAACTAAATCCAGGTTATCTTTGGCCAAAAATTAAGTATAAAGAATACTTTTCTCAAACGGACTCTCTCCTTTTCAGATTTACTTTCGGAATTTGCTGCTAATTTCGAATGAAAAGCAAATTGCAGCGACAGGCAGAGGAAGCCACCACCACAGAGAGCGGAGCGTGGGCCTGGTCCAGTGTTTGTGTTCCAGTGAGCCACCTGTCCGAATCGCCAGACATGTTTGCTCGTACCTCGGATACGCTCTACTAAGCTTCCGTTTTCTTTCATTCCGAGTGCTGCAATTTTCGGCCAGAGCTTCGAAGGCGAAGACCAACCACCAGGCACACACCTGGCCACATGGAACACAACATCTTTAGACTGCTCGTCCACATTTGGGCTGCCTTGCAGCTGATTTGAGTTTCCGGACAAGCTCTGATATCTAATTGTGTTAGTGTGCAAATGGTTAAACCTGAGATGGTCATGCAAATTGCTCTGAACGGACACCACATGCCTTTCCCTTCCTCGTATGCAAAGTGGTAAAAGTTCGTCCGTGAAATGGAGAAGGAAAAGTTGAATCGATTTTGTACTTCTTGGGCTTCGTGTTTGATTAATTTTGATATTATTTTTCTGTATATATACTATCTACTTTTTATAACTAACTTTAATATTCTTTAGTTGAGATATGTTCTCAATACCTTAACAAGCTTAACAAACGTTGGGGAATTTTTCTGAAATTTTTTTCTTTAAACTTAAATGACTTCAACCTTTGATAAGACTCTAATTTGGATGTAAAATTATTTATATAGTTGAGCTATTCTGCAAGTTGTTAACCCTTATCACCTTGACTTATTAATGGCTGTATTAATAGCCTGATCTCCCCTCACTTTCATAAATTTGTTGGTTAAGTGCCTTAGCCCAATTACCCAAGTCCCATGGGAGCATGACATAACACCTTTCTTGGGCAATGCCATTATAAAATCTTACAAGTATGTGCATACATATTTCCCAAGCCAGGTTCCGGTTACTACTTCCCTTGACCGCCTGAAGAACAAGTTCTTGATATGTGTTAACAGTATAATTTCAGTTGGTTAGTTTTTTTTACTTCTTTTTTCAGCTCGTTCTGGTAAACGGTTTGCAATTGACCCTGACTGGCGGTCATCTCCGGCGGGATTTTCTCCAGATGATATATGACGGAGGAGTGAAATCTTCTGCTCGTTTTCAAGATCTCAATTGTAGGTTAATTGTTGTGACATTGGGCAATGCACATGGCAATGGAGGAGATCTCTGTGCTGGCGGACTTTCTTCGGCAGTTAAATGTGGCTTTGGAAATTAGTCTAATTGCTGAGGATTTATTACCCAACAATCTCTGTGATGTGTGCTGATAACTCACGTACATGAATCATGAGCTACTTTCTGCACAAAAAGGAAAGTTTTCTAAAGCACATGCATTGGCAGTCATTCCGCAAAAAACTATATTTCGATTACCCAACTTTGAATCCCCTCAACTAATTAGTAGCAAATGCATGTGTGGCAGGAATTGCACACACTATTAAAAATAAAACCCAAGCCTAATTAGAGTCATCGAATAAAACAAAGTGGGTTCCGTAAGCCATCGTCATAGAGTCATCCATAAGGTGCAAATACCTCAAGCGTAAATCCTCGAAGCTTTGTACAAATAAAGTCGAGATTAAAGACCAAACTCCCGATTATGTAAGTTCTACTTTTATTTATTTTTTTGTTTTTTGCAAAGTTGGGAGGGAGAGTGTGTAAGCCAAATGAAAGTGAGTTGAACAAATTTGGCCAAAAAACGTATGTAGATGTGAATGTGAATATGAATATGTGAGCATATGGCAAAGAAAAGTTTCAACAATCAAAAAGTTCAGAAAAACAAATTTTCATACGGTTTGTTTTGGTTTTTTCTTTACAGTTTTTTTTGATAAAACAACGAAAAGAGAAAAAGTGCCCGTTCAGCTTGGTGATTTTCATGAAAACGCCACCGAAACGACAAACTCCTCGGTCTGGGCCACTGACTTTGCGTCGCTATCTATCCAGCAAAGGGGTTTATTTTTGGGATTCCAAGTGGTAGTCGAAGCCACAAGTTGCTCCGCTCCGAGCGAGTTCTGTCTGGTTAAACATCGTAAGCATCGAGAGAGGCAAAGGTATATTTTGCAATCAATTTTTCCGGCACGGGTCAAGCTATTTGAGGGGGTATCTTAGAGCCCGTTAGGGAAGAACTTGAACTGTGACAGAGCCATTAAAGCCCCAGCTGCTATACACATTCTTTGCCCAAGTAGAGTAATGATTTCACTCAACTATGACAATGTAATGAACCGAAATTAATGCACTAAATAGAACTTCAAACTGGAGCAACAACTTCATGACCACAAGTCTTGGCAGCTATAGGTATATGTATATGCGTAAATGCACTCCAGAAAAGGCAAACTGCTCCACAGGGGGGACTGGGATTCCGATACGGTTTTGGGGTATGGATATACACGAGCCAGGCAAGTCACGTAAAAAGTTGTATCAGTCATAAATCGTTGGACCAGAACGTCATTGTCGTCGTTGTCGTCTCCGTTTGTTTTCTTTGCAGACTTTTCTCTGGTTTTCTGAACTTATCGCTTGGAATTTCACTATTTTTCAGTTTTTACTTTTCGAGGGTTACATGCGGCTAATTACTTTGTTTGTTTTCGATTATCAAAGACAACTCCCGGATCAGCAGTTACTTAACCAACATACCAATCTTATAACTATACTATTATTAAAGGTCTTTAATAATTTGTCAACAGTAGAGTTAATAAGTCTTAAATATAGTTATTTATATATGGTTGACATATTATGAGATGAATTATGGAATCGTTAAAGCAGGGAAAGTTTAAAATAACTCAAAGAATTTATGACTGTAATTACTTAAGATTTCTTTTCTGAAGTTTTTTTTTTTATATAACTTACCATTTTTAAGCCAGCACAGAGACCAAATCACGTAGTATATCCAATAAAGTTTTTTCCACATTTTGTACAGCAATAATTTTATCAAGTCAATTGATGGATTTTTAGCTTCTCAGAGCAACATAACACTTCCACAGAAATCATATAATTAACGTTCACTTCACTCGGAATTCCATATTCTTTAATTTCCCTGTTTAACCGGAATATCTTTCGTTAGAGTTTCTGATTTATGGCATGCAGTTTTATCAGTTTTTTTTTCAGCCATAAATTTTCGTATATCTGCGATGTGCCATAAACGTTCTTGCCTGAATTTTTCGTGCAACTTTTCCTTTGTTCTTTGCTCTATAATTGACAAAATGGCAAGTTGAAATGGATAATGTCTAGAGGGGGGAGTCTGCACAGTCCTCTAGACTTCTAGACTACGTATTACAAGATTATTAGATAGACAAAACACTTTGGCACAGAAACCAAAGCAACTGGAACATTAGCAGCCCCTACTTAGCCCCCACGAAAAATATATCTAGCAACTACAAGTTGTGTTCTTCATCTTTAGCATAGTGTTCCTCCGCATTCATTGTCTTTTGCTTGTGGGGCAAATGTCGCACACATGTCACCTCAAAGTCGGGAGTTGGTAGTTGTTGGTCGGGTGACTTGGTCGGTTGCCACACATAGCCTTAGTTGTTGTCACCAGCGGAATTGGCGGCATTTTGTGCCACCAGGAAAAACTCCAAGAATAACACAATCAGGAAGGAAAGCTTTTCGTTTGTCAAATTGGAAATACTCTTCTTAGGTTTTATATAATTTTGAGATATTGTAATCTATTCTCATCGGGCTTTCAGGATTATTTTCTAATATTTGCTATTTCAAAAATTAAACAAAAATAATTACAATAATAATACGAAAAATTACTCTACAACAGAATATTAAGAACTGTTAGCCTTGAAACTCCAAAAGGTGTGGCTACTCAATATAGCCATGTCCTTGATTTAAGAAAATTTAAGAGCTAAAGCTACCAAATTCGGTGACAACTCTCTATTAAATTCTAAAAGTCCAAGAGATTTTAGATCTTTTTAACTCTCATCAGCCAAGACTAAGCCTAAAACCACAAGACACCATGCAAAGGGTATTAAGACAACAACAGCCACTAAAGGCGGTTAAAAATGTTTTTGTTGTTGTTTCCTTGGTTCCGGAATAGTCGGTCCCAGTGGAAGAATTTCCTAAGCCCGTTTACATGGCGCGCAGGAGCTTCCTCCTGGCCAGGATTTATGGCATGCCACACACCACTAGCAGCGGGTGGGGAAAGTGTGTATGCCCAGAGCGCAAGGCGTGGAGGATGAGATGGTGGCTCTATGAACGTATTCCAAAGGGGTTTTGGGAGGACAGACAAACATTTGCATACAAATCAGCCGCTGGCCATTGGCCGATGGCGAAAATGAAAACGCTTTTTTTGACCGGAAGCCCGCGGAAGCGCACAAAAAAGTCATTCACCTGTGCAAAAACGTTTACATTTTCCGATATTCGCTTTGGGCGGCGAACTTGTTTTCCCTCGGGTTTTTCTTTCGCTCTGGGGGCGATTTGGGAAAAAAGTGTTAACTGATTTATGGCAGAGGTGAAGTTTAATTGGGAATAATTTAATGGATTCCGGGAGCGATAAAAAGGTGTCATAAAAAATATTGAAGAAATGGAAAGTTTCAACAATTTAAATTAAGTGGGAAATGTTGAGATTAACCAAAAGGTCTTATCTAAAACTATACATTACTTTGACTTTATTAAGTCAAAATTATGTATTTAAAAAAAAGCTTAATTTGTTAAACAAATTTTGTTTTCGACAAAAATCATCAATTTGATTAAATTAATATTTGAATGAATTTTTATAAGGGTTTTTTGCAACCTAGGTTTTAAGTACTAGGTTTGAAGTACGATTTAATAAAAATATATAAATTCTTAGTTTTCAAGAAAATACTTAAAAAAATAAAAATTAATTACATGTTTTACAATATTCAAGTTGAAACTATTCTGAATTTCCTATTTGTATTTTTGTTAATAAACTTTCGTTGAAAATCTTTTTTAATGAATTTTACGCCTTAAGTAAGCCAATAAACTGTCACTTTCTTAACCATAAACCCTTATTCTTCACATGACTCATAAGTTTTAAATCACAGCAATATTTCTCTAGTTTTATGTTTTCGCATAATTAATGCTTTTTAAACACGCACTTTATCCTTTTTCTTGGGGGTTGGATATGCACTCCGAATTCTTTGGCTTATAGTGATTGTTTTGATTGTAATTGCATTGCACACAAAACAAAGTTGACCAAATCACTTTCAGCCAACACACTCAGGAGCGCTAAACGAACTCTTCGCGACGCGATCCAAACATAAACTGATTTTCCGTAATGTTGCCAAAGCCGTGCCCCCTAACAACCATGCAACGACGAGTGCTAACACCACCAACACTAAAACACAACAATAAAGGCAGCAACAGCCTGTAAAGCCGGTGTGCGTCGGTCGGACTTGTGCCCACTATCAACATGCAAGCACACATGAAGACAGCACGGGCCAGAATACTAGTGTCATTTGGTATAATATAAAATAATATTCAAGGGCTTTAACTGTTGATTATGATTAAAATTAATAAATAATTCCCGTAAACAATTTGCAGTGATCTTAAAAAAATATTTCTTCTAATTAAAACATAAATAATTCAAACTACTCCCAAAGAGAGACATTCTTTGGAGATTTCCAGTGGAACTGTTACTTCATCCCATGCTGTTCGCCTCTAAATGTTGGAAGGCCTCTCTGGACGCTGGCTTTTACTTGTGTGTTGAAAATGTTTCCACATCACTCGTCAAGCGTTTCCATTCGAGAGCTCCGAAGCTCCTCTCTTCGCGAAAGAGCCGAAAAAAAAAAATAATAAAGAAACGGAAAGCGGTGGCAGTGCCATGACAACAACAACAACTACTGCAGCGGCTTGCTGGCAGAGCGCACGCGCCCCAGCTTAAATTGATGAGTAGAATCCAACGGCCAGGCGCTCCGCCCGCCCGCCACTTGTGCTTTCGTTTCGCTCCACTGAGCCGGCTTTGCAACCCCTTTCGTTCTCTTTCTCTCTATTTTCTTTGTGTGGCTCTCTCTGTTTACATTGTGTGGAGTCGCCATGGGAACCAAGTCGGCGTCCTAGCCGGTTTATTGAAAGACCTTCCAGGCTGCCACTCTCCTAGTTCACTCCACTTCCATGCCGTGACTCAGCCCCAGTGACATTGCATTTGCATGTGACTTGTCGTTAATTGCTGTAATTTTTGGACTGGACGTCGCCGGCACATAATTGCACTCTCCCGCTCCACTCCCGCTGTTGTTCCCGGTTTCCTTTATTTTCCTTTCCTGTACAGTTATAGTTAGTTTCGTGCCAGGCTTTCTTGTTTTTTCTTCCCTTACTTTTCAGTAGTTTTTTGGGCCATGCTTTCAATTGGTTGTTGCTTTCCTTCCGACACTTTTGACTTACTTTATGACCTGGTCGATTATGCTCGCCGTCTTATCGAGCCTTAAATGGGTCTTGAGGTGTTTTATGGAGGGGTTAAAGTTTCACATGACGTTCCTGTGTTTCTGGATTTGAATAGAATTTCTGATTTAAAGAACCATTCTTAAGGTTCTTCCGAATACATTATAGATTTTTAGGCAATGGAAATGGCAGCCAAATGTATGCAACAAAAAAGTGTAAGGTACAAAATGGTAGGTTTTTTTATGAGTAACATTTTGTAGCAAATCTTTTGAACCACTTAAATTGTTTTTAGGTCTACTTTATTTTCTTCATATATATTTTTTTAAGATTTATTAATTTTAAAGATTTTCCAGTTCTTGTTTGATTTAATTGAAAATCTTTTTGGCTTTTGGCTTCTTTTCTCTGACGTGTTTCTACCCTGAAAGAATGTTGTATTGCATCAGTAAAATATTGTACAAACCAAAAGCCTTTCCTTATTTAAACCCTTTAAAGTTAATAATAATACCTGATCTTTATTAACATTAAAATTAATGACAGGGTCTTTATATTTTACGCAGAAGGAGCATTACTTTCGCATCACAAGTACTTGGCAACTTAGTTTGTTTTAGCTTAAGTTAAGTGACTTACCCTGAACAATTTGGGTCTATGGTTTGGCTACGAATTACATTCAAAATTAGCTTAGAATAAATAAGAACTTTAACTAATAATTGGCTAGGCTTACAGTTCGGTGTGCTTGGGCTTGTTAAACAGCCTCTCGCAGATCTTGGACAGGACCTGTGAGACCTCCAGTCGGTATTCGTCTTGGCTATTGGCATACCGATTGCGGATCGTTAGCAAGGCATGCCTCAGTCCCGAGCTTTGTGACCACGAAGCACTACAAAGGTCCTCGGTAGTCTCCAAAGCAGTGGCAAACTGTTCCACAATCTCTGGCTGCTCCAGCAGATGCAAGTAATCCTTGGCAAGCACATTGTCCACCGCTGGGCAGTATCCGTGCGTTTGCAGCCAGGGCTGGAACTCCAACAGTACATACTGCGCCATCGTGGAGGCGGCATCTGGAGCATCTTTGCTTGTCTCCAGCACGAAACGCTTCTCCTGCACCAGGTCACTGATGAGAGTAACAACCTTGGATTTGCTGCGTAGCTCCACGTCGGGACTCTGAAGCACCTTGATCAGGGCTTGGGTACCGGAGGTGGATAGTATTCGCTGCTGAGCCAGCGGAAACTTGCGCAGCAGAGCTCCAAAGGCATGGAGAGCTGCCGAGATCTCCCCGGCATTTCCAGAGCTGCTAAGGATCTGCGCCAGATGAGAGCCAAAGTTCTTTTCAAAGACCTTGATCTGTGCCTTGGGATTATTGCTGGCCAGGGATCCCAGGACTCTCATTGCTGATATTCTCAAAGCCGTATTGGTATCGTTGACCACAATTGGCAGGAGGACGTCATCCAGCCCGCCATTATCGATGAACAACAGGGCATTATCTATCTGATGCAGCAGGTACTCCAGGTTCTCCAGGGAGTCCAGCTTGGAGCGCAACTCCGACTCCAGTGGCGTCTTGCTAAAGTTCCGGTACTGATCAATTAGCTGCACAATCAGCTCCCCATCCGTGCGAAAGTTCTTCTGGAACTCCTTGTACGCCTTCCTCAGCTCCGCGTAGCTCTTTTTCTTCTCCTTGACCCGCCGAAGCGACTCCTCGATAATGTCCGGCTTGTAGTCCAATGAGAGCGGCTCGTTGTCATCCGGCGCCTGGCCCTCTTGTTGACTCTGCAGCGCCGTGCCACGTTCGCTTTCGTCCAGAAGCTTCGCCTCCTTAAGTCCCGTCTGCAGATTGATCCGCACATGCAGGCCCTTGGGTATAGCTTGTCCTGGAAAACCAGAGTCCATGATTAGTACACGTCACCGGGGCAAGTTTAGTTGGCAAACCATTACCTTCCGCAATCACCTGCCATTCCTTGGTGGCCACGAATTCACCTGTTTTGTTCTCAGTTTCAGTTGCCCCCACTTGCAGGGTGCCCAGGATTAGGACACTGGCCGCAAAGGCGAAGAACTTATAGCCACGCATGTCGCTTCTCTTGCTATGAATTCTGAATGACTCTAAACTGTATTTCGTCTGCGATTTTAAGAGTTTCGTGAGAAATTTAAATCAAAACTTAGGTCTGATGTGGTCGTGCCCAGCAGTGTGACCGCTGATTTTTTCGTTGAAAAAGCTTAAATGAAAAAGCGCGGGCTTTCCGTTACCCGCCACACTGGTCTTACTAAAAAGCTCATATGTGCTGAGTGGGACCATGTTCCTTTTTAATTTAAAAAAGTTCGGTATAGATAAGGTTTTTTTTATTTTACCATGAAATAGTTCTTAACTTTACAAAATGAATAATAAAATGTTAACTTATTTATTGCTACCCCTTTTTTATGCAAAATTTTCAATTCCTTCAGAAGGGTGTACTTTGAAACTAAGCTTAGGGAAGAGGAAATTATAATAATAGAACAATTCCACTAGAACCCAAACCCACAACAAAATTCAAACGCAGCATGAATTTATCAAAATTACAGCCATTCACAAGCTTTCCACAACAAGTTACAAAGTGCTTATACTAGTTCACAAACTGATATTATTGATAGGATTACCAACAATTTAGCCGAATCACGTTTATTACGTCAGATGAGCCAAATTCAAACAAACATATGTACATATTTGAGGCATGATCGAGCCAATAGCCGGGAGATGCAAATTAATTCATAGGGCAGCTCGCCACCACTAAGTAAACTCGTGTTTGCTTACCATTAACTGGTATTTTATATATTTCGATCACAACTATACATAAGGAATCCGCTGTAATTCCGATCAGTGTCTACGACAGCGTCTAGGAATTGGCTCGGCAAACAAATATGTACATATATGAGAAGATCAATTAGGTCTTTTACTTTTTGGGAGGGAGATACAAAAAGGAAATTCTTTCGGGGATTGAAGTTAAACCTTGAGGGAAAGCACACAATCTCCTGAAAATGAGGAGTATATTATAAAATCGAAAAGTTTTAAGTTAGGAATTAGGAATTAGGTGGTGGTTTTAATTAATAATTAAAATAACATGACTTGAACAAGGATTCTTAGAACTACTGAGATACACAGAATATACACACCTTTTAAAACCTATAAAATTTAACAAGAATGCAATAAGTTTTTAAATCCCGTATAGAATTAACCTATGACACAGCTTTTAATGGGTTCTTCCAATTCTAATCCAAATCCATCGTGACCACTTAGCACCAGTGACTTCAAAGACGCCTGCGAACTTTGGCCCAATGTGCACTCATACAACGCGTGCCAATATTCACGAATTCGTTCTGAAAGTTTTTTTAAAAATTAACGAAAAAAAAATATTTTATGTGAAAAGTGGAAAATGAGTGGTAAAATTTTCTACATGACATTAAAGTCTTTTTAGCTTTCACACAACTTTTGTCCGATGCTAGTTACACATATTGCAGTTTATTTAGGCTAATCACAGTTGAATAATTAAATACTATAGTAATAGCGGGTCGCTCACTTCCACAGCTTGATGACACCGTCGCGCGATGCCGACGCTATGTAGATCTGTCCCTTGTCCTTGCACATCAGTAAATCCGTGATGGCATCGTGGTGGCTGGCCGTGGGCATGTCCGGTCCTGAGCGTGGATTCTCCTCCGTGGAGGCTCTTAGTTGCTGCGAATCGGCCGTGTTGCTCATGGAAATTATTTGCTCCTCGATCACCTGGCTGCCATCGATCAAGCGGGCGCTAAGAGGTAAAATTATTTTAAAATTTACAAATATTACTCATAAATAGTATAATAAATAGTATATGTAAATAGTTTTTTACCTGTAATTAAAGGCCACATCCGCCAGGTTGTCATTGGCCGCTGGCACTTTCAGCGAGGAGTTCTTTGGATTGGCTATGTCCCAGTACCGAATGCGCTGGTCCGAACTTCCGGTTAGAATGAAGGGTGAACCATCTACGACGCCACTTAGAATACCGCACGTGGTGGCCGGATCACTGGGACTGGCGCTGGACAAAGCCGCTGCCGGGCTAGCCCACAGCACTGTCTGCCGCTGACCGGTCTCAATGTTCCACACGGACACCTCGTTGTTCGACTGTGAGGCCGAAATAAGATACGATGGCTCCGTGGGATGGCAGGCCACCTTGCGGATCCACGAGTCGGCGGGATGTTTGATCTCGGCGATGGGCAGTCGGAAACGGAGATCCCAGCAGATGTGCTTTCCCCCGCTGGTGCCAGTGGCCAGCCACGAGCCCGTGGGATCTGCACAGATGGTAGTGATCACTCCGTGCCGCAGCTCGTTCTGCAGTCTCCAGGCACTGTGCTGCATGCGTGTGTCCCAGGCCACGATTCCGCCGTACAGCGTGGCATACACGATGACACTCTGCGTGGCCTGATCGTAGGCATGCATATCCACCACAGGTCCGTCATTGTGATCGCTACGATGAGAGGAGAATTAAAAAATTTAAATTAAATTAAATAATTAGTTAAATAATTAATTCAAAGCTTACTTCTGATCCAGCGCCTGCTGTAGCGTCATCTTGGCAGAGTTTCGGTCAATCCGCATCATCAGCATGCTGCCATCCTTGCCGCCCACCGCCAGCGACTGTCCGCTGTCGCAGGCGGCCAGTGCATAGATGGGCGTATTCGCTGAATAGACCTGCCTCGACTTATTCACTCCCTGGTTCCCATTCAGCTTGCCGCAGTCCCACAAGCGCACAGTTCCGTCGATGCTGCCGCTGGCAAAGAGCGAGCCGTGAGGCCGCAACGAGGCCAGCTTGATCACGGACTCCGAATGCTCGTGAAGATGGGCTACCAAAGTGCCATTCATCCGCCAACCGGGTGGATACGGTGTTACCAGCTTGTCGTAGCTGCAGCGTTGTGAAATGGCCAACACATTGTAGCGACTCTTGATCTTCGCCGTCAGCGACTCTAGATCCTTGCGACACTCGGATGAACGCTCTAGCCAGCAGTTGCGCTCCGGCATTGTGTACTCGCCCAGCGAAGTAGCCGCACTCACATTGGCCGTGGGCACTCCCAAGACTATCGCTCCGGAGGCGGGACTGCCTGCTAATCCGCCGGCACCCAGCGGAGTGATGGCTGCATCTGATGCAGGCGATACCAGCGCGGGTCCTTCGCTGGATCCTGCAAGGATATGGTTATCGGAAAATATTATTTTAGGGAAAAAATTAATGAATAAAACTTATGTATTTATTGGTTTCGAACTGGGAGGATTGCGGTTTTTTTTTTCTTCAAAATAAAAGGTTTCCTTAAAAAAATACAAGAAAATTATGTAAATGGCTTCACACATAATTTATTTAAAAATATTAAGCTTGTTATAAGTTTATTTAAGGATTTCTTAATCAAGTTAATCACATTATATCTTGAGTTTCTGCTAATTTCTAAGCCTCGCTGATTCAACATAATATAATAAATCAAAAAGTAAATAATAACAACACAAATAATAACCGATAAACAACCAATTCGTAAAAAAAAAAAAACCCAGAGTTAAAGTTTATCACTTTTTTTCCTAAGTTCAATTCAAACAATCGGAACAGGAAATGGCATTATTCTTCAACGTATAAACGACCAAACACCAGAACTAAAAAAATCTAAAAAAAATGTTGTAAATAAATAAATTACTGAATAACGTTTGGGGTTAAATAAACTGTGAAATTAAGTCCAAATAAAGGAAAAGCTGAGGTATCACAATGCAAGACTTACGATTTTCTGTTGGCATCTTGGTGGCCTTGTCCGCCAGCGGATATTCGTGGCAAGCGACTTGCTTGCGACTGACCACGATACGGCCATTGCCAGAACCAGTGTCATCCAGATCCTGCAGAGCCTTGTGCTTCAGGGAGATCATAAATGGATTCATGGCGAGCAGTTGCATCTCAATGAGGTCCGTCAAGCCCTCGGAGGAGAGGCGTCTAAACAACTGCAAAGGTAAAGAAAGGCAAAAAAAAAAGAAGAAATTAAATTAAGAAAATTCGAAACTTCTTAAGTCTACTCACATTCCTCAGTGTTTGTCCCATTTCCTCGTATTGTGGCAGGGCTCCCTGCCTAGTCTGACTGCGAACCCTTGCCCGATCTTCCAGCGCTCCAAAAAAGTGATGGATGTCCTGAAAGCGCAGCACACTGTCAAAGATCTGCCTCGGCACTGGCGGTTGTACGCAGTCCAGCAGGATATGTGGCTTTTCCACCTGAATTAGTGGAACCTTGAGAAAAGCGCCAATTGCCGGCATTATCTTGCACTGGACATCGATGGCGCTGAGATTGCGGGCGGTGGTAGCGATCATGCCGCAGATTTCGTGGCGAACCCACAGATTCGGGTGGCACAAGTAGCAGGCCGTCTCCTTGACGATTTCCGTTACCGCTGGCTTCTTGATGTGACCCAATTCGATGAGAATGGTCACCGCCCGAATGGCCTTGGCTATGACGAACTCCTCGCGATCTGTGAATCCCTGCTGCAGTAGCGGCACCAATATATCCGATGCCTGCCAGCCCACATAGCCAGCAACGCCGGCAATGTTGTCATAGAAGGCTCCCCTCAAGTTCTTGTCCTCGTCGTTCAAAAAGGTCATGATGTGCGAGAGGATCACATCGTTGGCCTTTTCCTTTCCAAAGAAAGCGCACAGATCGCATATACCCGACTCCATCAGGGTTTGCTTAACCACCGGCTGGGAATCGGTCAACAAACTAAGCACCGCCTGTCTCACGATGTCATGGAGAGCATTCAGTTCCGCCTCGTAGCGTGGCGTCGGCATCTCGTTCGGAGCATTCCGCTGGGTCTCCTCCAGGAAGTAGACAGCGCTCTTGGCCAGCGCCGCAATATTTCGGGCAAAGGCTACTCTAACAATTACCGCACTCGCCTCGCTGGCCAGATCCGTGATGGAGGGCAGAATGTATTCGGGAAAAACGTTGGCATCGCTGCGCGGAATGTCCTTCACCATGCCCAGGCAAGCGGTCAGAGTCTCAATGGCCTGAACCTGCACCTTGGCAGGCGATTTCTGAGCCAAATGCAGCTGGTAAAGCAAAAGGATTCCATTAATTTTATGTTAATTTTAATTTGTAATAATAAAAACCACTCACAATATATGGCAATATCCGATCCAATATCGTCTCCGAGGTGGTATACTTCGACAGTTTCTGCAGGAGCTCCAAGGCAGCTATCTTGGTATTGGACTGCTTGAGACCGCGTATGCAGGAGGTCACCACTGTGATTATCAGGATTAGACCATCGTGCTCTGGCGGCAGTCGTGAAGCACACATTGTGGGATCCTTCTTCTCCGTTTCCACCTCCTCTTCCGGTGTGACATTCTCCACCTGTGTCAGCACCTTGATGCAATGTCCAATGTCCTTGTGCAGGCACTGGATCTTATCATCCGGCGACATTATCGGCGTTGAGGAAAACATTTGCAAATAAGACTGCAGGAAGGAGTAAAAGTATTCGGGAAACAGCTCGCCACGCTCCTGATCCAAGTAATCCTCGGCACTCTTTCGGTTTATCGAGTGAATGTCAATCATGGAGGCCAGCAGATTCCGCAAACGCTCGTTTTCAATACCCGCCAAGTGCTTCTCTACCAAATCACGTTCGCCGCGCCGATAGGCCAGCAGCTGTGAGAGCTCAAAGGGTGCAGTTCCCTCTGTCCAGAGTTCTAGCAGAGCGCAACTATAACAAAATATGTATGAATTGTATAAATAAATGAATTGTTAACACAATCTTTTGTCCAGACTCACCCTGCTGAAAATATATCCATGGCCGGCAGCAAAGTATTCCCTGCATAACTGGGTGCCAGACGAATGATGGAATCTGTGTGAATCACTGACATGTTGCCATTGCTGCCATCGTCATCCGATGCCAAAGTCTTAACAAATCGCTCAGGGGCTATATAGCAGGTCCTCCTTCGACTCGTATCAAAAAAATACGTATAGTCGGCGGGATTATCTTCCGGCAAATAAGTGGGCTTGAACGAGGCAAAGTCCGAGAGCAAAATCCAATTCCAGGATGTAATCAGTATGTTCTCCAGTTTGATGTCTCCGTGGCATATCTTCTGTTTGTGACACTGATTCAGAGCGCACAGGATCTGGAAGGTGATCCACTTCTTTTCCAGTACGGTGAGAAAGGGTCGCGTAGAAACGCGGTCATACAGACTGTGCTTCACATACTCTCGCATAATGTAGGCGGCCTTGTCGATGAGCTGGAGAGGAATTAAGGAGATATATATATATATATATTCTGTTTATCTTTTACCTATCAGTAAACACCCATAATTGCCAAACTATGATTCATAAAGTTGAGCTCTAACCCACATGTGTGCACATATCCCTAAAATCGTAGTTAAACTTAAACTAATCTCAAACCTCAACACGTTGAAAGGGCAGACAGTTCACAGCATTGGCCAAAGAGAGTGTCTTCTTAATGCCCTCCAGTCGCTCCTTGTGATCCTCCAGCGGCAGAGTGGGATCATGCTTCACAAACACCTTGACCACAATCTGGCCCTCGTCAGTTTTCGCCTTGGCCACCTTGAAAAAGCGGGTGCTTCCCATGCTGCGGAAAATACGTCGTGGGTGTCGTCAGTGGTCATCATTTTCACCTGCGCCTCCTTTTTTCTTTCACTCACTTGGAACTGAAGGTGATTTCGGAGCCGAATTGGCCGGAAAAGTAGTGCTCCACCGCATAGATCTGTGAGGGGGCAATGCCCACCAGTTGATTCCCCATTTTGCACTCGTTTGTGTCCGCAATTAATTAATGGATTTTTCGTCAACAATAACACAAGAAATGTACGTCGGGTAAATAAAATGGGTATCGAGTGGATGTTATCGATTTAATGTACCGTCTGGCCATCAAAACAATCAGGTCAGCTGTTCCGAATAGAGTTGCCAGACAGTTTAATTAATTTATTCGTTAAATTTGTAAAATCTCTTTTAAAAAAAATCTATATCTCTAAAAAATATACGTAAATATAATTTTTTTTTAATATATTCAGTCAAATAAACTTTTTTTTCTAAAATCTAAAGTTTACAATTTGTTACGTGAAACATATTTTTTCAAAAAGAAGTTAT
>JAEIIL010000203.1:0-12992 GCA_018905715.1 Drosophila lini | reverse complement strand
GAATTCACATCACTCAGTTTATGGAAAGTAGATGGAAAACAACTTATTAACAGATCAAAAATATCTCAGTAATATATAGTAAAATATCTCTTAAAATCCTTATAAATAAAAACCCATCTCTTTCCTATTTTTTTAAAAAATTTCAAAATACAAAATCAAACAAAATGGCCGATTCAATAAAATGTTCCCATAAATCTCTCTAGCTCGGCGATAGATTCGAATTCAAATTGATTACAAATAACTTAACACAAATTACGACAGCCCATTGATTTATTATATGAATTTCATATGCATAGCTTTGTTATAGAGAGACAGACACACTATAATTTATGCTATCCAACGGCAGCAACAACAATAGTGACTGTCGAATGTCTAATCAGAAACTGACTGACTGACAATCAAGAGATCAACTCCGGCTCACCTGAACTGAACTCGGTTCCTCGGGCTGTCAAAATGAGAGGCGGAAAAGTGTTGCAAGGAAACGAAAAAAAAAAGCTCATTTAATTATATTAAATTTCTAAAATATTATTTTTCGAGGTGTGAGCTTCATTTGGGGCATTTGCATTTTGCAAATTCAGCTTAATTGAGTGTAACCGAGTAACAAAAGCAACTTTGTGGCTGCCTCTGTTTGCCGCTGTTCAATCTAAATGAGGCAACAATAGTTCAATTTATTTTTTATAATAATTACAGAGCCTAAAACAAAACTGCACCCAACAGCATTCATATGTATATATTCTCTCAGCATCATGAGATGCCCCTTTCGGTTGGGGGAAAGGGAAGTAGGGGGCCATCTTGGTGGGTAGCCAGCAAATCCATTGTTGGTGTGGCATGTTTGTAACTATTTTTTTTTCTCTTTGTCCGCTGCTCGGTTTTTGTTGCGAACTAAATGAGTTATTAGCACGCCAATTGAAATTGAAGTGAGTGAGGAAAAAAACAACAAAGTATGCAAAAACAATTGCCAAGAAATCTGCATTAATGCAGTGTACATATAGCAGTTGGTCTCGAGGGAAATCGCCAGGCGCTCGAGGAAATTATAAGGCTAACTTGTTGTGGGGTGGTAAAAAAAAAAGAAGGCCACCCAAAATTCAAGATTGTTAATTAGCATGTGATTTTAGTTTAAATACTTGACTTGGCCAGCAGAAATTTGCATAGGAAAATGTCGATATTTGGAGTGTAAAGTAGATAGAAAATAGTTTGGATTTTAAAAAATACATTTCTCAAGGAAATATATTAACAGAAATTTAATTTACTAAGAATTTGTAAACCTTTGTCTTAGGAAAAATCATGAAATATATAAAATTTGGATAATGTAAACATTTTTCAAAGATTTCTCTTTGAAATATATGCTTTAAAAGCCTTTCTTTCTCTTGAATTTTAAGCTTCAGTTACTTCCCTGGCATCAATCTCATCTTATTTATAATTTCCAATGAAAATCAGGTTTGTTTTCTGCTATAATTTACAATTTCCAATGCCATTCAATTCCCTTAACCAATCATTTGGAGAGGCACAGGCCGTAGTCGAAGCCCACAATTAGCCGGAGAGTATCTCCAAGTCGAACCCTCACTCTCTCTAAACATGTACTATAAAGTCCCAACAATGCCATGTCATTCGTACATTTGCATGTCACTTAACAATGAATACGAAAGTTGGCCAAAGGCAGCGGCCGACGAGCATTCTCGTTCCAATAACATTTATTGTTAACCGAAGGAAATTCGAGCCAACTTCAAGCGCCCAAGCCAAGTTAAGACTAGGTGTATTCTTTCCCGGCTTCTTTCTGGGAATTTGTTGTCAGGTTTGTCGGCTTAGAGACAAATGGCAACGGCGGGGCGAGGGAATTCAAATCAATTTAAGGCTATGAATTCAATTAAAATTCTACCACTCGACATTGGTGATTGCAAATATGGAAATTGTGTGGCTGGGCACACACATTTAATTGTCGGTTGCCAAGTACTTGAATCGGATTGCATTGATTTAGTTGCCGGCAAGCACGCTCTCTCCCAGTAGCACAAGCACAAGGTGGCAAAAAGTTGGCCATAAATGTAATTGATTTGCCAATTTACAGCCTAGGCCCGGGGGCTGTGGGTTAAGACCCAGGGAAGCGTGTGGATTCATTCGCTGACAAATGTCGGGCAACGCCTCCTCCGCAATTGGAAAATATCCTTTCGATTTATGCAACTTGCAACTGTGCAACATTTAGCACAGTTTGGCGCATATTTTGGCGGCTGTTTCTCAAGCTACACATACATACACTCGGGTCAATAATTAACAACTCAGCTATCCCTTGATTATTGAAAAATATACCAAGGAAGGAGACAGCTGCAAACAGGTTCGGTCGAGCTACGAGGTTCGGGGCTTTTGGCTTTCGGCTTTCGGCTGGGGCAACCGGTTATGCTCCTCCGGTTGTTGTTATTATTATTATAGCTCTTTTGGCAGGCGTACATTGGCCACAGCGACTATTTTGACAAATTGTTGTTTATTCCTGACTAAACGCTTGTCCGCCGCTGCGCGAAAAATGCAAAATGTTAAATGCAAAATGACATTTGCGGCAAGTGACAACGGTGCATAAATTAGTTAAAATAACCGTTGGTTTGCTTGCAACATTTAAATGTTTAAAGAATGGAAATTGGTTACATAGATGCCTAAATGCCTGGAAATTGTGTTTTTTAGAAGCTTAACTGCCTGTAAATTATGTTTTTAGACTTATCCGGCTTTAAGCATTGAGAGCAAATTGTTTTTCTAAATTAATTATTCACATTTTTGATTTAATTTGTTTATTTTTGGTGCGTTTTTGGGTTATTTAGATTATTCTTTGTATTTAATTTTATAAATTTTAAGCATTCGATTAGGAAAACGTTGAATTTATTTGAATTTTAATACTTTTGTGTACTTTGTGTAGATTTTAAATGAGTTTTCTGCAAGAAAACAAATTTTCAAAACCTTTCAAAAATTTTCAAAAATTTTATAAGCTGTTGTTACATATTTTGACTATTTTTTAATTTTAAATTTGATATGCTGATTTGTTAAGCTTTTAAAAATTAGTACAGAAATTAAAATTAATAAATTTTTTGGCTTATTGATGATAGATTTTCAATTCGGTACCCCAAATCCTATTGCAAAGTGCAAGGGTGGTACAAACTTCTGCTACCCAAAGCTGAATTTCTTTCTAATTCTCCTTAAAAATATTATTTTATTATTCGAAATGTCTTTCCCCATAGAAAAACCTTTCTTTATTCGTTGCTAACCAGATAAGTTAGCTTTCCTTGAAACAGACTACCTAGAATTCAGTTGGAGAGATCATTAATATTGCACAATCATTACGTAAATTGCTCAACCCAATTGGGTTATCCAATCTTATCCGGATAAGAGACCCTATGCGAAAGACATTTTCCGGCGAAACCGAAAATTGTCAGGTCAAGACAAACATGTCAGGTGCTGAGGAGCACCAGCAGCAGCTACTGAAAACTTTCCAATGAAAGTGTTTTTTGCCTTCAGAACCTTTAACTCACTTCCCATAAATTCGTACAAGTTGACTGACAGACGCACGAGTCTCAAGCTGCTTTTTTTTTTTGCACGTCATAATGTGGGGGCCCAACGGCCTTCCGATTAGAACCCAAAAAACACTTTCCCCTGCTGTTGTTTTCATTCTTCTCGGAATGATTCACGGCACAGAAGAGTCTCTCTTTATTTGACCCAAAGGGGCCAAGACAACAACTCCGGTTTGTTTGTGGTTAAACGTTTAATGGAGCACGATTAAAATCCCGCTGCAAATATTTGCTGAGACAAAATATGTAACTGTAAATATTTGCCAGAATCTTTGTTATCCATAAGAACGCACAATTACAAATTGTTCAATGTTTCGCCATATATATGTACATATATAGTCTGTGGCTCGTAATTCATATCGTGCACACGATCATTGCTACCTGTGTTTATTTGCCTTTGTCTTGGTCTTTGTCTTTGGCGTTCTAAGGGGCCCACCTGTTTACCAGCGGCAAACATGGAATGAAGATTCCATAATTTAATTGCCGGGCAGCCCAGTCGTCGCTCTATTTGATCAAGTACTTACTATAGGTCTCTGGCTCCCCTCGTAGTATTTGCTGCAGTTTTCTGTTTTCAGTTTCCAAATTCCCGGTTTTTTTTATCTCTTGTTTGTCATAACTTCCACCCGCAGCGCCCAGCGCCAAGATGTTTATGCCTTTTTCGGTTAACTATTTAGCTTTAACCTGCGTCAAGTATTTGCCCAAGACTTGTTTAAATATTTAATATACAAATAGCAGCAATTGCGGGCATAAATTACCAGAAAAGAAATATAGTTTAACTCTTTTTTTTGTGGGTTTACTTCATTAATATTATTATTATTATTGTTGGTGTTTCTGCCTTTTTTTATGGCACATAATTAAAATGGTAGCACGTTTTCGTTCTTCTTGTTTTTGGCCTTTTATTTGTCTCAAGTCAATGGGGGGGCTGCTCACTAAACTTGGCTAAAGCTTAATTAGGCAGTGCAGGGATATGTCTTTAAAATGGATAGGGGGAAAATATAATATTAAGCAGTGAATTCTGAAGATTTCAGAATAGTTAAGATATTATGGATGCGTTTATGGCAACATAAAAAATTGTAATAGACACTGCTTCTTTATGGCAAATGCAATAAAAATAAAGAATATTTTAAAGTATTCAAAAGGGGTCTCTGACTTTAAGTAATTATTATTAACTGGGGTTTCCCCTGTTTCGAAAGTAAATAAATCATTTTAATCATCATTTTTATTATCTACTCTTATTTTTGCTCCCAAAAACTCTCAAGTTATACCTGTTTAAATGTTAATAACAAATAATCCACAAGAAAATGCATCAGCACAATGCAGAAAACAGCAATTAGTATTATTTTTTTTTGCTGAATTGTGATCTTTGTGCTGAGGCATTTGACTTTTTTTGTACTGATACCACGGATATTGTCCATTGCTCTCAACCCAACAGTAACTCTCTGCAATTCCGCAGTTCCAGACCGGGTAGACCGCCCAAAAGGGGACCCGTGGGGCTTTCCCTACCGCCCACTCACCTATCGCAGCATCCGCAGTTGAAAAAGCATCGCCTGGACAACGGGGATTATGCCTATGAAAATGGGCACATCAGTGGTAAGTAAATGATTACCAGGTTACATAAGCACTGGGGAAAAAATTGTATAAAAATTAGCTTAATAATATTATAAAAAATGATATTATTTAGTAGCTTTTCTCATGTTTTGATTAATTAATTCAATTTAAAAAAATCAGTGTGACCTTAAATTGAAAGGAATATAAGGTAGTGTGGACTTTCTGCAAATAAATAGGTATAATTTGAATATTTTATAACTATTAAAATATTTTATGCAATTTATATCAGAGGTTTATTAAATAAGTTGTATTGATTAATTAATTAAATTTAAAAATAAAAAACAGTGTGACCTTAAATCGAAAAGAATATAAGGTAGAGTGCCCTTTCTCCTCGAAAATAAATCAAATTTGAATATTTTGCTTACTATAGTAACATTTTTCTTACTTCCTTTGATATGTTATATAGTTTTTCTTTAAAATATTTCCATATTATTCCATTATTCCAAAGAGGAAAACCTTAAATATCCTCCTGAAATATTCAGCACTTGCTTTTCTCTCTGTAACAACAATGTTTCCCACTTGCCACTGCCAATTGCAATTCTCACACAATTGAGTGGCATGACCCGAGGGCCCACGAATTCGCATTCGAATGGTAATGAAATCATTCGCAGATTGGCCACAAAACTTGCTTTCGGGTATCGGCAGGTAATAGTGCTTTCTGTTTCTGTGTTATTTTTTTTGTTGTTATGTCTGTGCTTCCCCAATCGATCGATGATCGTTGCTGGTGCCGCCATTTGTGATTTGTGGTCGCTGCTTGTTGGCTGATTACAGCCTTACTACGGCTGCCAAACGAACAAAAACGAAACGGATACAGATACACAGATACAGATACATCGGGTGTAGTTTGGCTGAGAGTTCCCAGCAGCCACAGATAAATGGCAGCCTAAGCCGCAATCAAGTCGATTTCCACTGTGATTTGTACTGCTACAGGAAATCGCATTCATTGAATTTTCGAATTGTATCTGTCGAATTGTATTATGATAAGTACAAGCGGACTCACATTTAATTGATTTTACATTTTTCCCATTCCTTCTTTCCTTTTTTTACATACTCTCGCATAGTTTTCTATGAGCCAAGCTGACAACTTGGTCAACGCCTCTTTCTATTAATGTGTCCGAAACGCACAATATTGAAAGATACTCTCGAACGGCCACAAAAGCCCAATCGAAAGGAATCTTGAGATCTTTTTCTTTAGAACCATGCGCCGCCGGCGCCTTCTGAACTAAACTGAAACGAAAGAAGATGGGTTTCTTTTTTTGAAAACAGAGTTTCGGTTGCCGTTTTTGCCCAGTCATTCCTTTTGGCCATAAAGAAGGTAGAATGGTTCTCTGAGTGAATTACGGGGCGTTGATTCTTGAGTGATATTGCATTATTAATATAAAAATGCACACACATACGCACGCACTAGCTGGCATTTATATAATTTTGTAACTGCATTTTCCCTACATATACTATTTCCCATGATTTAATTGCATTCCCCATGCTAACGAATTTTCGCCAAGTTTTTAATTGCATTTCGAATTTTTGCTTCAATTTTAGCAATTTAGTGAACGTTAAAGCATTTAATGGCACACTAAATTGTTCAGCCAACTGCATATATATTCATATGTGTATATATATCGAGCGCAAACAAATGACAGCCGTAGATACACAGGTTAGATACAAAAGTATCTATGTATCTGCGAGCTTGCTTCGGCCATGTGCGTGGGTGCTTTTAGTTGTTGTGTTTAGTCTGGCCGCACAGACAATAGACAAGCTATATATAGATATATACACATGTATATATATATATCAAAAATATACATAAAGGGATGGACGCAGACAGGAACAGGTGTCAGTTGGGCGAGCCATCAAAATGAAAGGCATATATTGTTGAGGATGAGCCAGAATGCATTTGAAAATTTTAAATATTTACCAAGGTGACATCGATTGGCCTTTAAAAGGGTAATAAAAG
This sequence comes from Drosophila lini, assembly GCA_018905715.1. Lineage (NCBI taxonomy): Eukaryota > Metazoa > Arthropoda > Insecta > Diptera > Drosophilidae > Drosophila > Drosophila lini. The sequence goes on along the minus strand of JAEIIL010000203.1, from coordinate 5,888 downwards.
GTGTTCGTCTGGGGGAATTTTCTTTCAATTTTAAATTAAATAATTATTTAACAGCTTGACAAGAAGTTGGATATATACTTAAGATATTTATACCTTTACTAATATTTTTTACTTTATTAAATATCCTTCATATTCCTCTCTTGTTTCCCCAGATATGAACCGCTTGGAAAAGTCACCACTCCTGGCTAATGGCTACAATCCGCCGCCCATCAATCACATGGCCTTCATGCAGATGAACGCCCACCATCCCGGTGCGGCGGCTCTCATGTCGCCGGGCATGCCGCCCCATGGCCTGCACGCCCGTCCCGAAAGCCAGATGCTGAAGGCCGCCGCCCAGAATGCGGGCATGTCGGCGGCCAATATGGATGCCCTGGCTCGTTCCGGGATCTGGGAGAATTGCCGGGCAGCCTACGAGGATATTGTCAAGCATCTGGAGAGGTTGAGGGAAGAGCGAACGGACGAGCGCCAGCAGGTGATGGGCGTTGGCTCAGGGGTGGTGGATCGAGTGGGAAATGTGATGGTTGGCGATATCAAGCCAAGGGATCTAAGCTCAAGGAATTGTAAGTAAAATTTTAGAACAAATTTAAATTTAAAATATAATATTTATTAGTAGAAACTGTCTTAAAATCATTGCTGTTTTATAATTAATTAACCATATTTTCCCTTTACTTCCTTGGCTCATTTCAGGCTCCCCCACGCGCCAGAGTCCTGTGCTGAACCTTAGCAAATCCGGCGGAAATACTGATCACGGCGGCAGCAATTGTGATGCGGGTAGCGAGCGTAGCGACTGCCATTCGGTGGCGGGTTCACCCGGCAGAGTTGGATCCCGTAGCCTGGACGAGGGCAGTCGCAGTGGGGGCGTTGGTGGAGTCTCCTCTCATGTGGGCAGCGGCGGCATAATCGGAGTGGAGGATGATGAGGAGGAGGAGGAGAACCTCAGCGACGAGAATCAATCCGAAGTGGATGAACGTTGCCTGGCCAAAGATGAAGAAGGTGAGTGAACTTTGCACATTGATTCAGAGATGTGCGATAAGCGATGCACAATGTACGATAAGACCGATGCACAAACGTGCGATAACCGATAACTGAGTTTCTGACACATTTTCTGGAATTTCTGTTGCCATTCTGACAGATTTGAGTGACAAGAAGCTTGATAATAGAGACAAGATACAATAAAATGTACATGTTTAAAATAAATAAATTAATTAAAATGTAAAAAATTATTCAAGCACATTTTTAATAGAATGATTATATCTAAAAAAATATTTATAAATGTGTTAATTTTAAATTGAAATATTTTCTGCAATTTAAATCGCATTAAAACATTAAAGCTTAATCATAAAAACAATCTATTGCCTGAAAAATGTATCTAATCGGTTTTACACGATTTTTAAAATGTTTTCCCCGCTAGATTTGAGTGACACGGAACGTGATAACCTGTCCACGGGTTCGGCGGCAGCTGCAGCGGCTGCGGCAGCGGCGGCAGCTCACCAGCTCCACCAGCACGCGGCCTCGCACCACCACCAGGCGGTGGGCCTGTCACACCTGGGCGTTGGAGTGGTGCCCCCGCATCAAAGGGGCTCGCCCTCATCGGCGGAGGCAGCGGCTGCCGCCGCCCTGCAGCACCAAAGAGCCTTGAACTACTCCCAATTGGCGGCAGCGGCAGCGGCGGCCAATGGAGCGGCTGTGGGTGGTGGTGCGGTGCCCAATGGACCGGCTGGTGCCGGCGGCGGTGGTGCCCTGACCCCCAACGAGGCACTAATGGCGGCCAACGATGCAGCTGCCTTGGCCGGAGGACTGGCCCTGGGTCCCCTGGGCATCGATGCCCATGCTGCTGTGCCCGCCAGCTCCACGGAAACGCTGCTCAGGAATATCCAGAGTCTGCTCAAGGTGGCGGCGGATAATGCCAGGCAGCAGGAGCGTCAAATTAGCTACGAGAAAGGTGAGTTGTTGGCTTTAGAGTTTTTTGTAGATTTTTTGTTAGTTGATTTTTTAGGAATATTGTTTTATATGATTTTAAATTTGAAGAGAGTTTATTGTTCGAATGAAAATTTGTTGAATATTTGTGACTAATTAGTTTCAAAATATTTTTGTTTATTAATTTTAGCTGAGCTCAAGATGGACGTTCTGCGAGAGCGAGAGGTCAAGGATTCTTTAGAGCGTCAACTTGTCGATGAACGTAAACTGAGAGGTGAGTTTTTACTTATTAAACATATATTTATATATATTTTAAATAATAAATCATACTTTAAAGGCCACTAAAATAAAATAAAAACTGAAGTATGAAGTTATTAGACTTTTTTAAGTATTAAATATCTTCTAATTTCTTCTTTAAATATATTTTTACTTATAAAAACCAGTTCTTCTTAGCTTCACTCCACTGTGAGTGCTGATGCCTTCCTAGTTGGGACACCAAATCAGACTTGACAGTGCGCCAGAGCCACATTTAGCTGCACATCTCCAACCATATCCACATCCCGATCCCGTCCAGGTCTTGGCTCTTGGCTCTCTCTGCCTATGCCGATTCCGATTCCAATCGGGCGCACTTAATGCAATCTGACTCAAATGACAATGACACCTGATATGCCGACTGTCTGCGTATAAACCCCGCTGGGCCCCCTTTTAGCCACCATTCTGGCTGCCTTTTGGCGCTCTGGTGGTCGTCGCCAGGCTGCCAAGAAGTAAAAATAAAAGGGTTTTAAGGCTCAGAGGCTGCCGTTCTGTTGTATTCTGTCCTCCTCGGGCCTTTTTCAACAGAAATCACAATTCAAATGAATTTAATATCATTTCATTATTTAGTTACACTCGAATGATTTGGCAAAAAGTAGCCAGCAATGCTGATGACGATGATGAAATGGGAGGGTAAGGCTCTGGAGTTGAGCATTGAAACTCTAGTTGCGTAGCCATTAAATCCTTTAATTGGTTGTTGTTTTGGTTCTTCGAGATGACTTCTTGAAAAAGACCTTAAAAGGGTTGTCAAGGGTTAAGGGTTGATTACCTTTGTCCAAGGAGGCAGCGTTGGAGAAGAACTAAGCCTAATTGAAGGGAGCTTAGAAAGCGGGGAAATCCATTGAGCCAATTAACCAACAAGAAACGGGCTTTAAGCAGGTTTCATGTGACTTTTGTGGAATTTAAATTGAAAAATATAATGCAAAGTTCAGCTTAACATTTTAGGCAACATTAACACACTAACCTACTTTCTTGATACCCAAATTAAACCTCTTAAAAACCTGCCAAATTGGCTATTTAAAAGCAATTTGCAAATCTACCAATTACCAGCTCAATGCTCAATAATTTTTGCTCCAATTGCATATGGCTACCAAAAATGATCCATTGATTGACTCCACTCAACACTCAATCGCATTTGATTAAGTTTATGTAAAGCCACTGCAGTTTCCTTAGCCCAAAAGGCAGCCCTCAAATTTACAAGCCGCCATTGAGCAAAAAAAAAAAAAATCCAAGGCTCCACCCAAAAAAAGAAAGAAACTCGCCAGAATTACAATGCGAGAACAAAGGGAACCAGAGCACACAATAATTGCACACAAAACTGACCGACCGACCGACCGACCTGGCCATAACTTAATCTCCTTTCCCCCTTTTCCCTGCTGTGTGGGAAAATTATGGAGGAAAAAGGCAGCAGCACATAAATCAGCAAACGAAAAACAAAAATTGCATGCAACTATGCAAAATGCCACACACAGGCACATAGACATCTAATTGCAACTAATAATAAAGCTGGCGATAAAAATCGCAGCCATGTTACTACGTCTCTCCAGTTTCGAGTTTGTTTTTTTTTGTTTTTTTTTGAGTTCAGAACACGGCAACAATTGGCCATTTGTAATGGGAGCGCGTGGGTGCTGGCGAAATTTTACGTAAACAACAAAAAAATGAACTAAAAATCGAATGGAATGAAGTCGAAGTCGGAGATGGAGATGGAGGGCAATGCCATGAACCGATCCTCGCTGAAATTCAATATGCCTGCAACAGTTTTGGATTTGATTTGAGGTTGATTCCATGGCTCCACCCTCAAAACGGCTGTCACCACGCTTCATCGCATCCACAGCGACGTTGTGGAAAGGGTACACTCGAAATAAAAAAGTAAAGAATTTTACTTGAAATAATTAATCATTTGTGGGACATATAAGTATGTTGTTTTTTAATAGGGAAAAAGATTATTTTTCAATGATTTTTTTTAATAAGTATTTTTTTTCCTTATTAAAATAAAATTTTTGAAAAATATTGACTTTGTAATATTGACTTTGGAATTGAAAAAATTTTAAAAAATAAAACACCTTTTGCTTAACATTCCCAGGTACAAATTCAGCGACAAAGTGCACATTGTTCAGGTTGAATCAGTTAGTTAATTCAACCGGTTCGACCTCCAGTCAGCAAGAAGATTTATAGAAAGATGGATAGATAAATAGATATATAATAATAATATCTTTAAAAAATTTACAAATTGGGGAAATTAAACAAATAAAGTTAGTTATTTAAATAAATATTAAATATTTGCCAACATTTTTAACAAATTGTAAACCATGTCTCCTAATATAATTTCCTAATATAATTTTCAAATAATATCTTAATTGCTGTAGAAAAAACGCACAAAATTGGCTCTAATATTTTTCCGAGTGCAACATTATTCGTTTGTTGTTTCCTTTTTTTTTTTTTCTATGACTCGCGATCTGGAATGATTGCAAGTCAGGATCAATAAACATAATTGCGCCCACACACACGGCCGGATGCGCACTTGAATTGGCACACACAGGCAACGAGGGCCAAGAGGGAGCCAGAGCATAGAGCTAAGGCCAGGCCGAGAACGCAAAATCAGAGCCAGAGCCCGAGCCCGAGCCCGAGCCCACCGAATCGTTGGAATCGATCAAATTACCAGTTGCCAGTCGTAGATCGCTGAGATCGGCTCACGATCTATCGTTCAGAGTGGTCTCCAGTATTTGTTCTGTTCCCGGGATTGGGCCTGTTCTTTGCCAATCTCCTCCTGACACATTTCCGTGGAAGGAGTTTCGTGTTAATGTTGCTTTCATGCCCAGGGATTTAAGCCAAAGGATCAATTAGTGGGTCACGGATTTTTGGTACTACATTTTTAGGGTGGTATCTATAGTGTATTTTTTATAATTAAAATATTTATTGAAAAGTGTTATGCCTTAATTTATTTATTTAGTCTGTAAAACTAAAGAATGAATAGGTTATTCAAGCTTCATAGTTTAAAATAAGATAAATTGTAATTAAAAGAAAATAATAGCTTAAATATATATAAAATCATAGAATTCTTTCCTCTTTAATCTCTTGTTATATTAATAATCTTTCTCTTTTTTAATTGCAGTTCTCTACCAGAAACGTTTCCGACGCGAACGAAAGATACGCATTCGCTTTCAGCAGCAACTTGGCGGCGGCAGCGGTGCCTCCAAGGGCAGCCCCAATGCCAATGGCAGCGGTGGCGGTGGCTCTGGATCCGCTTGCAGCGAGTCCGAGGCTTGTGGAGGCGGTGGCTCTGATTCCAAATGCAGCACCAACAACAACAATAATAATAACAATAACAATAGCAACAGCAGCAGCCACGGCGGCGATGTAGAGGCGATGAAAGGTAAGTGTTGTCGGGTTAAAGACACGCACAACGCATGGCTAACAGATGTCAAAAAAATAATCCCAAAAATCCTACACAAAATCACTCTGTTCCACAACACTTTCTATGCCATTTTTTTTTATTTAACATAAAGACTATGAAATTAATAATAATTAATTTGGATTTTTGAAGAGGCATACAACAAAAGCTTGAACTTTTGAAGATTCATTTTGGTTTCGTAACTAAATTAGGTGTACATTTCTATTATTAATTCGGGTATTAAATAAAGTAAGTCTAGCAACTTTTA
>JAEIIL010000180.1:0-27384 GCA_018905715.1 Drosophila lini | reverse complement strand
AGAATTCTACCCCAAAAACGAGAATTCTACCCCAAGCCTGTAAAACTTTGTTTTGACATTCAGAGTGACCAAGGAAGAAGAATCAACAAATATCAAATAAAAATATCGCGACTTAATATAATCAACAGCCCTATTTGTTTTGCTTCGTCTTTACTCATTACGTTTTGAACTCAAACCGAACGGGCGCGCAAGTACTTTCCGAGAGCGCTCAATTAATTAATTGTGAGCCCATGTGCACGTGTATGTGTGTGTCAGTGGCGGTGCGTGTGCGGGAGTGAGAACGAGGATTATTAGCTGAGCGGCCAACTCCCAAATCGAGAACAGAGCGGCGAAAGAAAACAACGCAAAATGCATTAGTGACAACTGCGAGCGGAATGCAGGCTTTGTGCAATAATTATCACTACTTGAAATCGGTTCGGCGAAATCTGTAGCGAAATGCTTCTGTTGGCGGCGGTTTTATTGTGAAAACGAATTTCAACTACGTGTTGCTTTTTTGTTGCCTAATTTTCGGTTTTGTTGTTTTTATTTTCGCAAACGAAAGTCTGCCGATCTGCATGTGTGAGTGGTGATCGGGTAGACGACAGTGTCTGTGTCGGTGTTGGTGGTAAAAGCGGCGCCGAAAACAGCAGCAACAACAAAAGCCTTCAAGATGACTGTGTGGAGCGATTGCAATGCCAAGCAGGCATTCGGCATTGGTAAGTTAACAATTTTTTGGGGGAAATCAAACACATAAATAAATTGGCTAGATTACGGCCCACGAAGAATGTTTAAACAAAGTGCTTTGTAAACAAGCGTGAAGGAGGGGTTATGGGCTCCTTCCGAGAACCAAATACGGCTCTCTATCTTGCTCTCGCTCGTTGCTGCGCCCCATGTGCCTGCCCCCTGCTGCGTTTGCTACGGTAAAACTTGTTGCACCGCGCTGTCCATGCCGCCGCCGATCTTTCTTTGCCTCGCACCGCAATTTCGTTTTTCTTTCAGTTTCATCCTGTTTTTCCAGCCTCTGCGCCTTTGCCTCATTCCACGGCAATGCAACACTAGCACAGAATTCTGAGATTTGCTCTTGAAACGAAAACCTGTTTTCTATCGTCTGCCTGCCTGTTCGCATCCTCCCTCTGCCTCTCGCTCTCCCTCTCGATCGGGTGTGCAGTCGCTTGCAACGGCTTTACACTCACAGAAAAGGTGCTCGATCCCGATTCATTGGCAGTGACCATGAAATTTCTAATCGCGGGTCGCACTCACAATACGTGTGAATTTTTTATGGGACCCGCTTTGTCGCTCTGTTGACCTTTTCTCTGTTGATCCGTAGATACGACAGGTACAGATTAAAAGGTACAGGTACATGCGGTTGAGCGGAACTCAAAAACTCGGCGAAATCACTCACTTCCACTGACACACTCGCCTAACACTCGAATTGTTTGCACTTGCTGCTTACACATGTCAGCCTTTAACTTTTTTTCGTGTTTGTGCTCATGCTAACTGTCGAAATACCCGATAATAGATACTGGAGGGCGTGGCCGGGGGAGTGGGCCGTAAAAAGTAAATACGAATATGGGCCGTGAGATAAGTTATTATTTATTATTATTTGACATTGGAGCTGTAGTTTTGGCCCCTGTAAATGCGAATTGCCTTACAGAATGCATGGAATTCGAGTGGAGACTCCTTATCAGCCAGCTCTTGTCTTATCGCGCTCCTTTTGTTCTGCTCTGCGTCTTAAGAACTCTCGAATACAAAGCCCAAATGCCGAGAAACGCGGCGTCAAAATTACAATTCGGCTGTCTCAGTGGGAGATGCGTTGATCTAGCCGCTTTACTTGGCAGCTCATCCATTTTGCTTATTAAAACTTTAATTATAGCTGGACGAAGGCCGGTAAACATTGAGTAATCGCTTTATCTTTTTATGAGCCTCATTTCGGTTATCGTCTATCGATCGACGGCCTGTGTGTGTGTGTGAATTTATTTCCGTTGAAGAGTGAGTGTGCTACAGTTGAGTCGCATGCCTCCTGCATGGCAGCACCCCACTCTCTTTCACTCACACGGACTCCGAGAGATTCTTGCATGCTGCAAGTCCCATTCCTGTCACTGGTCCTTATTCAGTCACACCCACGGACATGCTTTGACGATTTGTCTGTTTGCAGACCAAGTTAAAAGTTTGCCCTGCGGTGACATCTTCAGTTCTCAGCTGCACTACTCCACTGTTCATTGCCTCTACACCTGCAGCCGTCAGCCTCCCTTTTATTTACTCACCCCAAGGTGCAGGGGAGACAGGAAGGGAGGGCACTACTTCACTCGTGCATTCTACTTTTAAATTTGAATAGCAACAACAACCAACCGCGTTAATAATAAATACAACAACATGCAGCGAGGGAAAGAGCAGGAAAGTAAACGTAAAACTTAATGACGCTGAGAGGGAGCTAGGGGGGATAGAGCGGGCCTCGGAGTTGATTTGGTTTCTGATTTCAGAGTCTCGCTTTTCTCAATTTAATTAAAATTTTCCAGCTCGTTGGAGTTTGAGATGCATGAAATGTGCCTTTTGATTTGCATAATTTCAAAGGAAAGTCTTTTTTCTCTCTCAACTTCCATTTTCCACACTTTGAAAACATAATCAAATTTGGCAGCTAGCCGAAAAAGGCTTTAAATTTAATCTACGTCTGGCTTGCTCAGATTTCTTATTTGGATAACTTTCATGTGAGAATGCAGGTATAACTTTCAGTAACAAGTTTAAATAGAAATGTTTTTCTTTTTTATAACTTTTTTTGTAAGCTTGTTTTTCACAATGTATCAGAATAGGAACTAAGAATGAACCCCGCTATAAGGCTATATCTTTGGTAGAGACCCTGCCCCCATAATTTCAAAGACAAACAAGATAACGTTGCTAAACCGAATGAGAGAGTCCTCCGATATGTGTTATCATATGGCAGATGCCCTTCCCTTTGGGCAGCTGTATAATTGTTTGCGATGCTGACTCAGATCAGGGGAAGACCACTCATCCCTCGGATTCAGCCATCCTCCGAGGCACTGAAATTGAAGTTTGAAGTTAAGCAACTGGCAGTCGCCACTTGAGTTTCTGATTCCACTTGGAACACCACCACCCCCATCAACCCTGTAATGCAGCGAATCTCCGCTTTCCATTTCGCAATCAAATGGAAACTCAATCGCCGGCCCAAGAATGTAGTTCACCCCCGTCCGCAGATTGCCAATGTCGGAGATTGTCGCATTTGTGGATTCCCCCTTATGCTAATTGACCGAGTGCAATCTTCGATTGCTCTCCGAAATTGCTTAATTAAACATAAATTGCCTGCGGCATGGCTTGGATCGAATGCGATCGGGCGGCGGAAAACTGGAAACGTTGGCGGTAGGAGGAGGAGAAGGTGGCTGCGTCATTGGGGCACAGTGCGTCATCCGGTGTCAGTGGAAACTGGTTTCAGCTGCACCAGAAATGTGAGCTGGGGTTGCAAAGGTGGTCCGCTTCCATTGAAATATTTTCACCAATCGTTGCTACTCACATTTGATCGGATTTTTATCAGTAAAATTAGTTAAATAAACTTTAATATACGCTGTCAGCATAATAACATTTTCCAGAACCATTATTGTACAAGAATGTTATGCTGTTTATTCCTGTGAAATATGTTTCAAAATAGTCCCACATGGTATTATTTTAAGGAATAGCTATTCTAGACGGGCAGTTAACCTTACTTGTTCAAAAAGTCATAAAACCAATTTGAGATTGTTTTTAAGTGATTTTCTCAAATGTCCCAAATGGGTCAAGTTTGTGTTTACATTTCCTCTTTTGTCTTTTGTTGCTCCGCAATTTTTTATGGCTCTGCTCCGTAATAATAACGCACTTTTTTTGTTGTCAAAATTCTTTTCTTTGGTTTCTAATTTGTATCTAGATACTTTTTACGACCGCAGCGACATTAACCGTAACTGTCAACGGGCCAGCGTTTCAAGCGGTTGTGCAAGTATTTTTATGAATTTATGTGCCATCAAATATTGTCATTATCTCTGGGGGTTCTGGAAGGAAGGGGCTGGCGGTGGGTTCGCTTGAGGTTTACCCAATTGGTTATATGCTTTTGAATAATTCCATTTCGGCAAGCCCAAAAATATGTCTAATGCGCAGAGGAGGGGACAAAAAGGTACCTAACAAATATTATTTGGATACCAAAACAATCACTTCTTCTGTCAATCGAAATGATAAATCGATCTATAAATAGTCGTACACTTATATCATTTCATTTAAATTAAATATCAATATAATAATAATCAGCGTCAGGTAAACCAATCGATCAGAGGTATATCAAATAAAGTGTTTCCGATGAAACTCTCAGTAATTCTCATTTTTGATTGTACTGTAATGTATGCTAAATAATTAATTCACAATATCTAATTACAAATTCCCTCAGCATCCACAATTAGCCGCATCTGGAAATTCAAAATAAACAATAGACATAACTCCCACCGCGCTACTGCCCCAATCCATTCTCCGCCCGATTGTTATTTTTGGTATCCATATTAATTTCACCCCACTCCCGCTTAGAGATCTCCTCCGCCACTTGTAATTAGTCAATGCCAGAGCATCTTAACCGATGAGAATCATTATAATTAACCCTCGAAACCGTTCCTCAGGCTTTGGGCAATTAAAGACGCATATGTGGAAAAGTGTATATATAGGTATATAGCTTCAGGGGCTTAGCTCATAGGAGCTCATACTCGGATATTTATACTCGGATACGGTGAGAGAGCTTCAAACATAAAACAGAGAACAAAAACAAGTGTGCCTGTGTGCCGAGAATTTGCATATGTGTATGATCATATATAGCCTCTATACAGAATCTTCTCTGAGCCGCGTGCTATTTAAACCAGAAATTTTGGAATGAGCCAAGTTGTGGCTGTGGCTGGCTGTCGCCGCTCCGTCACGTTGTTGTAGTTTTTGTTTTCTACTGGCCAGTCACCAGTCACGACGATGCTGACTCCGACACCAACTGATGACGCAGCGCCTCAACTGCGGTTTTAAATATATATTCACGTTGTTATATTGCTACGATTTGTTATTGTTTTGTGTTTTGCATTTTATCTATCTTTGGGCAAACTTTAACCTCGCAAAGTGGGGAGTTTGCTGCCGAACAGCACACTTTGTCCACGTGCTTGGAGGGGTTAGTGGTGTTATTTTATTTATGGAAGTACAGCGGAGTCACAGGAAGGTCGAAAAGCACAGAAAACACTAAGAAAGCTATTTATTTCTATAGCCGATCTCGGCTTGAAATGAAAACATGTCTGACTTCCAATTCTACCCACATATCAAAATGAAACTAGAACGCATAATTATTACTCATATGAGCAAGATTGTACTTACTCTCTACAAAATGCAAAAAGCGGTCTACTCATCTGTCTTATCATAATATAAAATGTCTATAGCTGGTACTATCAGAAAATAAAAGGTTTCAGTAATATTTGATACTGATAATACCCTATCCTACTCGCTTTTAGAATCCAACTCTCTGTTTTTCTCAGTGCAGTTCCATAAAATGAGTCTGGGTATGGTGCATGTACATATTTTTCGTTTACCTGCCTGATTGCCTGTTGAGTGCTGGCTGTTCTCAGTTCTGTGTATTGGTCCGTACCCTTTTTATTTTGGCCTTCCTTCCCCTGCCATTGAGCCGTGACTTTCCTGCCCTTCTCCACGTCCCTGCTTATTTATAGACCAAGAACTTGTGCATTTCATTATTTATGAGCATTTCCGTTAGTCAACAAGTTTGTCATTGCAGCAGAAAGAAAAAAGGGTCTTGGGATAGGCTTTGTTTGGCTTATCGGCGCACTGGAGAAAAGGAAATGGGCTCGATTTAATGACGTTTTTGATCGTTCTTGAACCCAACCCCACAACTGCCACTGCTCCCCCCCCGCACTGATCGGGACTTATAGGTGTGTCGCTCACTGTGACTGATTGCTTGACCGAAGCACCAACGCCGCTGCCGACGTCGCATGATTCACTCACTTGCCATTTCCGAGTATTCACTTAAGTTGCGCATAAGTAGCCGCAGAAAATTAATTCCCTTTATTAGCCCTGCGCATTTGTATATTATAAATAAATCCAATCGATTCGATAAGTTTTTGTGGCTATTGGCTTTGATCTAATTATACGCGCTTCTTGGGAAACTTTCGCAGCTGGGAAAGTTCTCCTTGGAACTGGTTTCCGCAATTGACCCAGTCCCACTCCAAGTTAACTTTCCACGCAATTGGACAGAAGAAATAAAATGCAAAGCGCAAAAAGAGTAACAAACCAAACACAATTTTACGGGTATAATAGAGGTCCGAATATTAGCATCTAAACTAAAGTGGTTTTGTATTGTTGAACATGTTGGAAGAATAGTAATATAAATATTTGATAAGCAGCAACCATAAAGGTATTATTTTTCTACATTATGGTTGTGTTCATGTAAAGAAAATAGCTACAATTTATATAAACATTATAGTATTACTTAAAACGTTTTATACTCTTAGATATTTCAATAGATTATAATCAAAGTAAAAATTTGCAAAGTTCCTCAGACTTGAGGTCTAGTCAGCTTTGATTTCAAAAAAATGATAGGCGCGACCTTAGCCAAAAACTTAATAGTCAAATCATTTGTTTCTTTGCTTTGAATAATGACTGGTAATCCATATCACTCGATTTTTATGAAACTACAGATTATTCAATTGCATTTTAAAATGTAGGGCTATTTTTCTTGACCGCGTCTGTGCCAGTATGACAGCAGAGCGACAATGAATACCTTTTGCGAATTGCTGCCGCTGTCGCTCTTAATGTGCTGTGGAGGTCGTTCTCGCTTGTTATGCCTTCCATCGAGATCGGGCAGAGCGCGAACATTGCGAGCATCGGTCATTGGACCGTGGCTGCTCCGCTCCCGCTGCTCCTGTTTCTCCTCTGCTGCGCAGTCGCCATCGGCACCACCACCACCATCGCGCCCAGTCCCAGCCCCAAGCAACCATCAGCAGCAACAGCCGCAGCACCCCCACCATCACGACCACCACCCGGAGCGTGCCACGCGAAGGCGGCTCAGCTTTGTTTTGTATCTTTTTGTGCTTGACTGCGGCGCTGGGGATGCGAGTGTACGGGCTTATATGGGGGATGCATATGTGTGTGCTCGCCCAACTATACTCGCATTTATATTTAATACGTTATGTGGCTGTCGTATATCTCTGAAAGTTGCACTATCAAGGCGAGGAGGAAGTTTGTCGGCGACGATGATGTCGCCCAGGGAGATGGTTATGTCCCATTATGTCTCATGTAGGAAAAGCAGCAGCAGCAGCAGCAAAACTACTCCTTAAGGAATATAAGATAAAGGGGATTTTAAACTATTATGCTTACATTAAAATGTAAAGCTTATTTAAAGCTTATTTGCCAGAATACAGACTTTAAAAACCCATATTCTTCTGAAAATATGCTTCACTTCTGGACTAAAGAAAATTGTGCATTGTTTACATTTAAAAAAGGCTTATCTAATAGAAGCAAACTAGCAAGACGTTGGACTATCCCCCACTTCTTAGCATGATATCAATTTCTGTTTCGAATGCAAATGCGTCATTTGCAGTTCCCGTCAGACATCCGAGTTTTATCGTTATTCGAGTTTCGAGGAAGTTGCCCAAAGCTAGATCCATTTCCCCGTTGCGTTTCTGGTTCAGATCTTGTGTGCTGGATCTCACGTAGTTGGGAAATGGCGTTCTGGTGGGATGGCTGAATGGATGCTAGTGGGGGCGATGGGTTTATCAAATATCCCATCCGCTGTGGTGCGCAGATAGCGGCAACCCAGTTTCCGATGATCAGCGCGTCCCCTCTTGGTGGCATGGGCTAATTGATAACCTTCCGCTCCCGTTGATTCGCGTTGATTTTGCTGTGATTTTGCTCAGTTCGCAGCGACTGACAACGGGGAAAGGTGCTCAAAGCTAGGCTAAGCTCGCAGAGGTTCTAAATTCTATTGTGCTTGCAATATTATTAGAGGCTAATATTTGCTTATTTTCTGATTTTCAGCCAAGTGCAATTTCGACCAGGAGACGAAGCCACATCGCCTCAATCTGGATGTGGGCGATGCGGTCATAATACTCAAGGAGACCACGCACTGGTACTACGGCTACAGGCAAAAGTGAGTGTAAATTCAATAATAAATCTATGAATGTTTAAACTCAATAAAAATAGCAATCTTTTATATAAGATGCTATTTATTATCAACTAACTTTTAATAAAATTATAAAAATACCTGTAATTATACACCCCTAACACCTAGCCAAACAATAAATACTCTTTTCGAAATTGTCAGTCACAAGATTTCATCAATTTGTTTGTTAAGTATGCACTGCTATTATTTCAAACTCGGTTTGTTGTCTAATCAGCAATCTCAGCGAGATCTTTTCCCCCGACTTTCACTGCAGTCTCGTTAGTCTAATGCATATGCATGAGCTGAGGGAAAACATCCCATTCCATCCCATTCCCGACATTAGCGGACAAAACAGAAAACAGCAGCAGAAAACAGCAGCAAAAGTTCAGAAGCGGAAATGCTTGAAACAGATTTTTCACAGGCAGAGCAGGCCGGAGCGGAGCGATCGTAAATCAGGTACACAAGCGCCGCCCATTTGGTTTGGCCTTTGTTTACTCCTCCAGACTCTGGTTATTTCGGGGGAAATCTGTGCCAGCGGCTGCCCAGCGCTCCTTCATCCTTCCTCCGACCAGTTGCCGCCATGTGGCTGCCGCATCGATGTCGAAAGATAAAGTTTTCTTTGCCCCTTCCACCATTCAATATTTATATATTTGTATGGTCTTCTGACCTGACCCTTTCGCTGCCGCTTGGTGTGTTTGTGGCTTTGGGCTCGTTTCATTTTATGTATGTATCTCGCTGCTCTGGTTGCTTGTACGGGTTTTATCTGGAGGCGCTGGCCACCACGTCTTCTTATCAAGAAAAACGAGGAAAACGAGCAGAACAGAACGCCATCCGAATTGACGGGGCTGACCTTTTTCCATATTTCTGCTGACCCAAACAACCCCACTCCAAGTGGAACCAGAGATTCACAGATGGACAGCACACACAGACAGAGACACAGCAGATAGCCAGACATCTCGAATGGAAGAATAAATATATAAGATGGGTAGCGAAGAAAGTAAATAAATAAATAAATTCCCCGATCGCAGTGGGACCACAGTAGGGAAAACCAGTTGAAATCCAGAAGGTGCTTTCCCTTAATTTGCCTTAATTGTGTCGAATAATTCCCACACTTCACTGTGTGGAAATTTAAGGCGAGACGAGACGATACTCGATACTGCTGATAACCTCTTTGGCCCGAATTTCATGTTTGTTTTAGGTTCTCTGGCTCTGGCTCCTCGTGAAATTCCTATTTTTGTTTGTAGAAAAATATCAATTTTAATTGTACATTTCCTCACGATTTTAAAGCGTAAACATTGAAAATTACAACGATTCTCTGTCTGGGCGGACAGGGGGCATCGAAATCAATTGGCAATGCTTAATCAAATCGAAGGTTACACGGATAGAGGGGGGGGAGAGATATACCTTAACCGAACGACCATATAGAACTTTGGCCAGAGTTCAGGGACCTGTGGAGGGAATGGAAGATATGGAGGGGCAGCTGATTCTCTAAGTGATGAATGCCTCGAGCAATTAAAGCGGCCACCCCGCATGTCAAGCGGCGAATTGAGCCAAATTACAGCATTCCAATTCATCCGACAATGTCACACTTTGAGCGCACTTCCTCTGCAGACGCCGCGACCAACACTGCAGAAATTATTTGAAATTTAAATACTGGAGTATAGAATTAAAAAAATTTGTATTATAAATAGAAAAACTTTTAAATTTTGAATTTTTTAGATATGATATATATAAATAATATAAATAATAAAAATAATATAGAGATATATATAAATATTATAACACAGAAATTACCAAATCGAAGCTAGCTCCACTTGGAGATAACTAAGGATGGTAACCTCTCCATTAAAATTTTCTTTATATATAATACCCACCGTCGTTATAGAGTATCACTTACCACTCATAATTATACCTTTAAAATGACGATTTGTATAATTAGTTCTACTTTCAAGAAAGCAAATCATTATTTTTCCAAGTGTGGTAAACTTTCCTGCACTCCAAGATCCCCTATCGCTGGGCTCGGGTTGGGTAATTCATCATCAGCCGCGATGGCTCCGTTGAATGGTGTCATATATGTAAATATAAAGTGTCCACAGCAAAGCGTCGCGTCAGTTTGATTCAATATGCTTCACTTGCCCCATAAAGGGAAGCCACAAAGTGAGGATTCACTGTACCGACTGTAAAACACAAAGTGGCAATTTGTTTTCCCTTTTTTTTGTGTTGCATCCCATGTGCATGCCACATTTTAATGACTCCTCCCCCTCTTTACTCATAATATTGTTGCAGAGCCAAGGAAACACGCGGCATATTTCCCAAGAGCTATATACATTTGTGCGAGTACAATATCGTGAACGGGGAGTTCTGCATCCAGCGAACGGATATTGTTGAGGAGATCACCAAAGTGCTTCTGGAGTGGGGAGGCATAGCAAAGGACTACTTTCTGGTAAGCTCAAAAGTCTTTCTCAAAAAAAAAAGCTATTTCTTTAATACATGTTTTGGTGGCCATTGCAGTCGACAAATCCCAGCTTTCCAAAGATTCGCCGCAAGATGAACGAGTTAAACAATAATCGGGCGGCATTGATCTCCGGTAATTTGCCGCTGGACGAGGTACGCAAGGTGAAGCTGCAGGCCACCAACCAGATTGATACAGGCAATAAGCTCCTCGGCCTGGACATGGTGGTGCGGGATGAGAGCGGCGATATTTTAGACACCAATGCCATTTGCACCACCGAGCTGTACGAGCAGCACGTGCACGCCATCCAGCGCATCGACAAGGCCAATGTAAGTTATTTAAAAGTGAAGATATATATATTTATAGGTTATCATAACAATCTTCTGATTGTCCTTTAGCGGCTTTCTACCGAACGCGGAACGACGCGAACCCTGAACAAGTTCTCGCACAACATTCTGCTGCACGTGAACGCCTTCGTTTGCAAGTTCCAGGAGGATTCCGACCTGCTCTTCACTCTCTTCGACGGAGAGACTCACAAGCCCATCAGCGAGAACTATGTAGTGAAGTGGTCACGCACAGGAATCGCGCGGGACATCGAGCAGATCGACAACAACCGAGTGCTTTTCACCGATCTCAGCAAGAGCGATCTGGGCATCGCCAAGATGTACCTGGTGTGCTACGCCATTCGCATCGGAGCCATGGAGTTCAAGGAGTCGACGGATGGCAAGCGCACTAGCATGAGCATAGCAAACAGTATGCTCAATGCCTCCAGCCGCAAAGCTTCGCAGCTGTCGGTTAGCTCTAGCGGTTCCTCTGGCAGTACGGGCGAGTATATCATCCGGCGGCCCTTTGGAGTGGCCTGCAAGGACCTCACGCCGATCATCAGCAAGGCGGAGGACTTTCGCGGCAATTTGGACTTGCCGTTCATTATGTGCGACAAAGACACGCTGGATGGGACGCTTCGCAAGCTAATCAGCAACAAGGACATTGGCAAGATTGACTCCAAGATGGCGGTGACCATCGAGGTGTTGCGCGGCGACATCAAACAGATTAAAGAGGACTTCCCACGCCTGGTTCACACCAATGTGCCGGTGGCCCGCAAGATGGGCTTCCCCGAGGTCATTCTGCCCGGCGATGTCCGCAACGATCTCTACCTCACCATCTGCAGCGGCGAATTCGCGCGCATTGCCAAAACTTCGGAGAAAAATGTGGAGGTTTCAGTGTGTGTAGCCAACGAGCAGGGTTACCTTATTCCCGGTGTGCTCAGCATTGGAGCCGGCCACCCACCCATTGATGAGTACAAATCGGTGGTGTATTACCACGATGACAAGCCCAAGTGGCAGGAGACCTTCAAGATTCACGTGCCCATCGAGGACTTCAAGCAGTGTCACTTGCGCTTTGTGCTCAAGCATCGCAGCAGCAACGAGCAGAAGGATCGCACCGAAAAGCCATTCGGCCTGGCCTACGTACGTTTGATGCAGGCCAACGGAACGACCATTCCCCAGGGTCAGCACATCCTCGCCGTCTACAAGATCGATCACAAGAAGTACGACAAAACGGTGGCCAACAGCTACATGGAGCTGCCAGCCACAGTGGCCGAATTGCAGGGCACTAGGCCATCGACCAGTGGACTTAGCCTGCTGCCCAAGGACCAGCTCTCCATTGGCGTCAACTTGTGCAGCACCAAACTCACGCAGAGCGTGAGTCTGCTTGGCCTCCTCAATTGGTCCGCCCACAAGGAGACGCTGGAGCAGTCGCTGACCGCCCTGTCAACGGTGCCCGGCGAGGAGGTGGTCAAATTCCTGCAGGACATACTCGATGCGTTGTTCAACATCCTCGTGGAGAACGACCAGCCCGAGAAGTACGATCAGCTGGTCTTTATGAGCATCATACATCTGATTGAAACGGTGTCCGATCTCAAATATCAGCACTTTCTTACTGTTCTCGATGTGTACATCAACGAGAGTTTCTCCTTTACGCTGGCGTATACGTAAGTACCTTTTTGATTTGGCGGAGATTCAACAGCTAACTAATCTTTTTTTTTATCGACACTTAGCAAACTGATGGATGTGCTGCAGAAGAACATCAGCGATGCCATAACGCCGAAAGAAAAGTCCGTTGATGGGAATACGCACGAGGAGAGCGCAGAGGTTCGACGGCTCTACAAGACCACGCGGTACCTGCACTACGTAATGAAGTTTGTGATCCGTTCACGCGTGCTTTACGCCGAGATGAACTGCAACACGGACTACGTGGACTTTGCCACGCGACTGCAGGAGCTGCTACGCATGTTCATTGATATGATTGGATGTCCCAGCAATCTGCTAAAGTCCGAGGGAGCGCTGCTCAAGAACCTGCACATTATAGCCACCGATCTGATGCAGGTCTTCGATCAAGTGCGCTTGAGGTGGGTTGCTAGTAGAAATAATAATACAAAATAATTATAATTATAATTAATTTTACAGCGTATCTATAGTGGAGATTCTCGAGAAGTTCCCGCCCCGCCGACTCACCCAGTCCAAGATGGGCTGCATCAAGGACTTTGTCGATACAAAGCTGTTCACTTTGCCCAAATGTCGCGCCATCCTGCTGCCGGTGTTCTGTAAGCACATCAGGGATCATCTCGAGAGCAAGGAGGAGGTAAGTCATCGAGTCATAGCCGCATTGCGTGTGCCACTAATTTACCATTTGGAAACTGCATTTTGTTCTTAATCCGATGCATCGTCTTCGAAAATTGTCTTGTGAATGCAAACGCCGACAAGACGCAAAATTAAAACATAACCCAAACACATGATCAAGTGCCAAGACAGCTCCGAAAGTAACTAACTAAATTCAGCTTGAATAATTAAATAAAAATAATTTTACCATGCCCACATTTGCTTATGTTACTGTCTTAACTTTCATATAATTAATTAAATTTCAATTGAGTAAAACGAAAGGTAAAGGAATTCATTTCAGAAAGCTTTTGAATGTTATGTCCATTATTGAATTAACTCAATTGAGGCCATAAAACAATTAATTTAAACCATATAATATTAAAGATTAAAAACATTCAGTTTGAAATGCCTCGTTAAATGTTCAATACAAAAAGTTGCATCATCAATTACATACATTATTACGCAGGGACATTAAACATTTTGGCAATATTTTAGGATCTTGACATGTGAACTTGTCTTAATTTTGCTCAGTTTTAGTTGAAATATATATTATTAACTAGTTAAGCGTGTGTTTATCCTGCTGGCAATGTTTATTTAGTGTTAAGCATGTTGCATTTTGCTTCCTATTGATTTTTAAGAACGTTTTTGGCATGCAAATTCGATTGATTTTAGTTTTTTAAATGTTAATGTTAATGTTATGTTGTGTGTCTTGTGTCCTAGTTTAGATCAATGTGTTGTCCTATACCTAAGCAGCGCACAAATTATTATACAAAGTAGTGACTTAGTCAAGTGACTTGTCCACGATAGCTCCATGTTAGTTAGCGATTTTCCTGTGTGTGTGTCAATAGCGATATCCATCTGACCATGGGGCGTAGCGAACTCATGTAAATGTTGTGTAAACATTTCACAGGCGTGTTTAGTTTTGGCCAATTTAGTATTGCACCCGCTCACCCACCGTCTCATTGTCATTGTTAGAGAGCAATTTGCATTCAGAGCACCTCACAAATCACATCATACACACACACACACACAAACCACCTGGGAACACACACACCGAAACACCAAACACACCCTCGCAATTGTGAATGTGCAATCTCTACACACTGGCACCGTATATCTATCTGTCTGTAACTCTTCTCTAAATCATTACCGCTAAGTGTTTCTCGTTTTCGTATCCAAATATCAATCAAAATCAATCCGAATCTTTATTCACGCACAACCCAACCCAACAATCGACGTGTTGCTATCGCTATTGCTTGTACAAAAACTATAGGGAGACTCGAAAACCGATATCTGGCAGCAAGAAAAGAATCTTTCGAAAGCCGCCAAAGTGCTCGGACAGAAAAAATCCCAACTGCACACATGTGATACTACTGCCAACAAAAAGGTAAAGGAAATGAATACATAACTCTCTCATCTTGAATCCCCAGTCAGGTCGGGTGGGGTCGAGTCCCCCGTTCCCGTGATCAGCCTCAGAGCCCCCTTGAATTGTGACCCGAATTGTTTTGTATTAAGCACCTTACCACCTAAGATCTTTATGTTGCCGCTTTCTGGGCCAGTTGCTCAGTCTCGGGCTTGGAAAGCTTGCTCAGGCGGTGGGGGAAAATCCTGACCACGGGGCTTTCCGGCCTCTGCTCGACACCCGCTAAGTTAGGCTTAAGTTATGCCAGCTTTTTGCAATGCAATGTTCAATGGTTACGTGTTTTTTTTTTAAATACTTGCAATGTTTTTTATGTTAATTATATTAAACACTAATGTTAACCCCGTCCGGAGAAGCCCAGAGCCAGACAGTTGGCAGAGTCCTGAAGAACTACACAGGCCGACAAAGTTTGAAATGGTTTGAATGGCGGAAACCAAGAACTGGAATATACTTTTACGATAGTTTTTGATGCGCTGAACTTAAATTCGGTCTCAGAAAATTTCGTATACGATGGTTTTTTGAGATATTTCATCTTAAAAGTGCAACAAATTCAGTTTTTGGGTGCTTTTGAGGTGCTGTAACTTCAATACGTTTTAGTTTTTTCAAAATCAGCTTTTAAAATTCGGACAAATTTTCAAGGATCTTCGAGATTTTGTTCTTTGAATTCATATAGCTATTTTTCCCATACAAATTATTATTATCACACATCCAGAAATATATAAAAAAATATCGATATAAATTCAAAAGATATGGATAAGAGATACGATGGATTCCAAGAATAAACTTTAATTTAAAACAAGATTTTTAAGGGCAAAAACAGTTCTTAGCTTAACGATTGTTTAGAAAAAATACAACGTATTGAATTTACAGCACCACAAAAGTACCCAAACACATAATTTTCTTAACTTTTATGTTCAAATATTTTGAAAACCTGAAGTAAGAACATGTTCTGAGACTGGATTTGATTTCAGAGCATCAGAAAAAATCCGAAAATATTGATTCGGTTTTTGGTCCTAAAAAGCTGTCGACCTTTGCTATAGAAGAGTAATAAAATTTAAATAAGAAGCACATTTCGTTTGTCAATTTTGTTAAATTGGGAAAGGAATCGAGAATTTAAGCCAAATTGTTATTTACCTTTATCCTTTTCCTAAATAATCCCAATTTGACTTGAATTGAAAACTTGAAAGCAACCTTCCAATCTCTAAAAGAAAATCATTGCCTTGTTCCTCTCCATTCCTGATCCCCTCTAATCAATATCCATTTTCGTCGTTAGATTGCCGAGTGCATCAACATCATGAACAATATACTGAAGCTGCTCTTCCGCTCGGATGTGGGCTCCACACACAACGATGTCCGCGACATTATGATCATCTTGCTGCGCACGGTGATGAAGGCCGCCCGGGTTTTAGACAGAGACACGGGATTGGTGGGCAGGTTTTTCGCCATCATGCTGGGTATCCTGCAGCGCATGGATGCCCAGCACTATGAGTATCTGGTGAAGGATCTGCATCAGCGCGACGAGCTGAAGGACTTTGTCATAGAGATACTGCTGGTGTTCGAGGAGCTGGTGTCACCGCACTTGAAGGAGGTTTTCCCGCGCGATTGGATGGACATGATCATGCACCAGAATACTGTTATCCTCGGAGCACTGAAGAACCTGAGTGTGGTCATCACGGACTACTTCCTGTGTCCGTTTGAAAGGCAGATCTGGTCGAACTTCTTCCAGTGCTCCATCGCCTTCCTGGTGCAGTCGCCGCTGCAGTTGAACGACTTCAATGACAACAAGCGGCAGATAGTGTTTGCCCGGTATCGCGATATCCGGAAGGACACGGCAACGGAGATCCGGAAGATGTGGTTCCAGCTGGGCCAGCACAAGCCCAAGTTCATACCGCAGCTGGTGGAGCCTATTCTGGAGATGAGCATGATCCCGGAGAAGGAGCTGCGTCAGGAGACCATTCCCATCTTCTTCGACATGATGCAGTGCGAGTACTATAGCTCCCGGCTGGAGCAGGAGAGCTACGGGGACACCAAGTTCAATAACGCCCACCACAAGGGGAACTTCTCCGACTTCAAGACGGCGATGATTGAGAAGCTCGACATCCTGATCGGAGCCGGCAAGGGCGATGCGGAGTACAAGCAGCTGTTTGAGACCATCATGATGCAGCGCTGTGCCGCGCACAACACCTTGAATGTGGATGGAACCGCCTTTGTGGAGATGGTCACCCGGCTGATGGAGAAGCTGCTGGAGTACCGCTTCATCATCCAGGACGAGAGCAAGGAGAACCGCATGGCGTGCACCTTTTCGCTACTTCAGTTCTACTCCGAAGTGGACCTCAAAGAGATGTACATTCGGTATGTATACAAGCTCTGTGCCCTCCACATGGAGTTCGAGAACTACACCGAAGCTGCCTTCACCCTTAAGCTGCACACGGAGCTGCTGCGGTGGACGGACACGGCGTTGTCGCTGCAGCTGCGCAGCTTCCGGCATCCGAGCTGCGTAACCCACCGCCAGCTGAAGGAGGCCCTCTACTTCGAGATCATGGAGTACTTTGACAAGGGCAAGCAGTGGGAGTGCGCCATCGACATGTGCCGCGTGCTGGCACGCCAGTACGAGGAGGAGACCTATGACTATCTGAAGCTGGCGGAGCTATTGAAGATGATGGCCATGTTCTTCGAGAAGATCATCAAGGAGCTGCGCCACAATTCCGAATATTTCCGTGTGTGCTTCTACGGCCGGGGATTCCCGCGTCTCCTCCAGAACCGCGTTTACATCTTCCGGGGCAAGGAGTACGAGCGGCACAGCGACTTTTGCGCACGGATGTTGGTCCAGCATCCGCAGGCCGAGCTCATGCAAACGTTGGAGGCGCCCGGCGAGGACATCACCAACAGCGACGGTCAGTACATACAAGTGAACAAGGTGGAGCCGATAATGGACCAGTCCTACAACAAGTTCAACGACAAGATCATAAACAACGAGATCGTCAAGTACTTTGCCGCCAACAACGTGCAGAAGTTCCAGTTCTCGCGTCCCTTCCGGGACAGCAGCGGCGGTGGTGGTGGCAACATGGACGATGTGAGGAATCTGTGGCTGGAACGCACAGAGCTGCTCACTCGCTTCCCCCTGCCTGGGATTTTGCGCTGGTTCCCCGTCATCGAGACCAACACGTTCAAGATCTCGCCGCTGGAGCGAGCCGTTGAGATCATGAAGGACACAAATCGGGACATTCGGCAGCTGGTTATCCTGCACAGGAGCGACGACAAGTTGCACATCAATCCGTTGAGCATGAAGCTCAGCGGCATCGTGGATCCGGCCGTTATGGGTGGCTTTGCCAAGTACGAGGAGGCCTTCCTCACCGAAGAGTACTTGGAACAGAATCCCGACGACAAGGACTTGGTTGAGGAGCTAAAGGAGCTAATTGCTAATCAGATTCCCCTGCTGGACATAGCCATTGGAATTCACCGGCAACGGGCGCCCGACAGCTTGAGGGCGATGCAAGAGCACCTGGAGGACTGCTTCAGTGAGATGCAGCAGCACGTGGAGTTACGCTACGGCTGCCGGGCGTGCGACCTGAAGAGCGTACGGGATACGGTGGTGATGCGACGCACCAACTCTATACTGCCGACCCTCTTCGATGGCAGCAACATCAACCGGCACTCTGAGACGAGCATGGGTTCATCAGAGTAAGTCTTCCTCGATGTTTTCCTGAACTAAAGCCTAACCTGTGCCTTGGTTTCTTTTGCCAACTTGTAGCAGCGGCCTGTCGAAGTCAACGTTTCTGCCGCGGCCACAGACCTCTTCGATCAAGACCACGCTGGCCAGCTTTAGCTTTAACACCAGGTGAGTGAGCGAAGGTTGTTGAAAGCCCCACCCTAACCAGATAACTCTTCTTCTGACCTCTCTCCATGCTGCATTCTCAGCTTGAGGCTGTAATTTGCATTTTCATTTTGTTTGATTTTTCAATTTGCTTTTTTTGTTTTTGTTTATTTAAATTTGCGTTCTGTTGCTTATCTTTCAACGCTTACCATGTCCAGACCCAGTTTGGGACACTCGCCGAGCACCAAGAGCAGCAAGAGCAAGGACAAGACCCCTGCCAAGCGGCGATCCATGAAGAAGGTGAGTGTAAGCTTTTGATCGTGGGGATCTTTGCTTCTACTAACCGACTCTTTAAGCAGGATCGCGAGGCCCTCAGCTTGCCCAGCAGTCAGTGGTACACCCCGCCATTGAGCACCATTACCTCGACGCCTGAGAAGGAGATTAACACGTCCATAGCATCTTTGGGCAGCGTATCCAACAGCTCTTTGAGTGGTCCCAAGACGCCAGATCCCCATGTCCTCACCGAGGAGGTAAATCTGAGTGGATTTAAGGTCTGGTGTTCATCAATTAACTCTGTTCACCAACTTTTAGCTCACGCCCAAGCGACCTTTGCGCTCGGAAAAGGAAAAGGAGCGGCGCCTGTCGCGACCGGCCAGTATAGCCACGCCCACCGCCAGCATCAAGAACTTCCCCGACACACGCTCGCTGTCTGAGAGCAGCAATCGCAACTCAGTCGGTGGGTTAACATGACACATAAATAATTGCAGTTCCTTTTTTTAAACAATTTATTTCTGTAACCGCAGAGACCACAGATTCCACATCTGAGGAGGATATTCAACCGCCGCCATTGCCCGCCAAGGCCCGAGATTCCACGGACTTTTCCAGCCTGTCTCAGAATATGGATTGGACACCCAATGGCTATGCGATGCTGGGCACCTTGAGCAGCACCAGCACCAGCAGCATGAGCACCACATCGACCCTGACAAAGACCAGTATTACGAACACCACGTACGAGTATTTGGAGGCCACTAACTTTACCCTAGTGGATGGCAGCAAGCCACGTCCACCGACGCCGCCGCCGAAGCCATCGCGCCACAGCAAGCACATTCCATGATAAGGGTTAGCCGAGGGTGAAGGTGTCTTCCAGTGTAGCGCCATAAAAATGTTGAAACGTTTACGTTGTCGAGTGCCAAGTATGTTGTATTCCTGTTACTACATGTATAGCGGCGGCAATTGAGCCACAAAGCACCGACCTATCGCCTCAACCTACGACCAAATCAAGTGTCTTAAAAAACGATCGATCGCATTAGATTATCCGATAACTATGTTTTAGCTTTGGTGTTAAGTGTTTCGCTTACGTTTAAATGATATTATGTTGAACATGTGGTCATTTTCGTCGTCAACTGCTTGTCTTCCACAAGTACTAAATAATAATGTGTGTTGTACCTTAAGTTATCTACAACTTAGTTATAAGCCGAAAGCTGTAATTCGTACGTCTCTTTATGCAAACAAGTGCCACAAGTCTATACTAGCATACCTACGACCATATCTACGATTTAACGAGCATGCATGTAATGGTTTTAGCACAAATTTACTAACAAGTCAATTACAAAAACGAAACGAAATCTTGTATGCCTCAAATTTTAGATAATGTAATTTTTTAAAGAATGCATATTTACACTGCTGTTTTTTTACGATTCAGAAATAGCCATAATTTAGAGCAACTAACCGATGAGATTAATTCGGTAGGCGTATTATATAAATACTATATATATCAAGGCACAACTATTTTAACAATATCGAGTATACACATGTATATTTAATTTTTAGCAACAATCAATGTTTAAATTTCTTGTGTTTTAAATGGATTCTGTGTAATTCGCGATCTGTGTATCGGCCAAAGATTAAGCAATAATGACTAGCATTAAGCGTTTGACCATTATGTTACTTACCTGTATTAAAGTATGCAACCTTGAACCTTGAAATAAAGAACAATTTACAATTTTATTTGGTTATAAAACGTTTATTCAAAATATTTTTTGTTAGGTGGTTTCTCCTTTTATATTAGTTGGACGTAAAAACCTGTTAAAATGAACACATTAACAAGGGGGAGGGATTAAGATTTGGTTAATAGTTAATAAATAGTTTGGTCAATAAGTCAGATAATGCAGTAAAGTAAATAGGATAATTTATAGAGATGGAAAAACATAGAAGAGTAATATCCTTTGCGATACATAAGCTATAAATTGAAAGTCGGACTTTTTTATCGAACGAATATAATCGTAAAACATAAGGGAAATCTAACTAGCCAAAGTTTCTATACCCTTTACAGTTTGTAATTGGATCATGGGACCTTTTCATATTCTACGGACATTCTGCATACTAAACAAAATACAATTTTTTGTCATTTTTTGACAATTTTAACGACTTTATAAAATGTTGAAAAAATTAATAACATTTTTTTGACAATTCAAAGTTTTTTTTTTACCCTTTAATAAGACAAATGAATTTAATACTTTTAAAAATTAAAATTTTTGTTAATTTTTCGACAACAACAACAAATCTACATACTGAATTAAAAAAAAAATAAATAAAACCCTGCAAGAATATAAAGAGAAAAGTTGATCAAATTTTCTGATATTTTTCGACAATCTCAATTATTTAACCATAAATGCAATATTATTTAATATTTTAAAATTGAATATATAAAAAATAGGATAGACTTATTGTCCTGATATATGCACATCCCTAGTTTATAGAGTATATAAAGAATACATGTATATACCAAAAAACCTCTATGTTTTTCCATCTCCTCTAGATTCGTCCTGAAAGTAGGACCTTAAGCTTAGTAAATTGTAAAATGGCTTTTGATTCTCCCCATCGAAATGAAGGCACATAATAATAATACAGTTTGAAAATGCACGGAATGTTCGTTGTTGTTCAGGGACATCAGCGGAGTCCTGAGATTTGAGACCAAAGTGTAAGAGAGCAGAGGGAGCAGCAGCAGGAACACAGACAGGACTTAGACATCAACGCCTCGGCTCGAATGCAGGTCCACGCATATCTTGGAGTTGCGATTCTGCTTCTGACTTATCTCTAGCACTTGGAACATCTCCTTAAGGGCCTCACTGGTACCCGTTTTGCGACGGTTGCGCCTCCGCAGGGTCACGCCACCCGACTTGAACTCTCGCATCAGAGCGTCAAGACCTAAGGGAAAACAAAAGTTAAATTCAATTTAATTCGCGGTTCCTGGGCTTTGCGGTGGAATTACATTAAGTAGCTGGCTAGCGGAAGCTTATCTGACATGCGGTTAGCTGTTTTGGCCCAAGGAGCAGCCGAAATACTCACCCACCAACGCAATCGAGTAAGCCCGGGACTTTAAAGGGTGTTTTATTTGGGTAAGGTGGCAATTGGACATAAATCACGGGACAAAGGCCAGAGAACGGGTTGCGGAGTAGAGTCTGTCACCGGCGACAAATGAAGCTGGAGACACATGTACTCTGGGGCTACAAGTCAATGGAAATGTAAGGTCCACTACGCCTTAAGGCGAGTGTGTGTGTGTTTTCAGTGAAAAGACCAGGAAAAGTGGATGGGCGCCAAGAAAAGTGGCGCAATAAAACACGGAAATATAAAACGCACAAATAATAATAATAATAATAAGCCTGGACGGGACCAGCGGCAACAATGCGGCTTGCCTGGCTTGTTGGCGCCTCTGCTGCTTCTAGTTCTGGAACGGTGCTATGGCTTGGGCCCCCCTCCTCGTAAAAATAATAAATTGCGTCCTCTCCGCCATTGCCATCATCATCGTCGACGTCGTCTTCGTCGAATTTGATACGGTCTCCTGGCTTGACAGGGGAGAATGGAAACTGGAGTGGGCCGGGAGGCGACATAAAGCTGCAAAAGCGAGCGTAAAATATAGGAAAAATGCGAACGCTCTACGCTTCGCTTCGCTTAAAGCCGAAACTCTGGCAGGTTGCGCCAGAAAGGTTGCCAGGGAATGGAAGCCAGGCAAGTACCTTTTTGCTCCACTTCTCCAGAAAGGGAAAGGCCACGGGGCTGGGGGCACGGGTCGAACTTAAATCAAATTTAAGTTTTCAATGTATCGCATGGAACCGGAAATGCTACTCCCGGCGCTGAGAGCTTTAGTGTCGACAGGATATTGACAAATGTGTGCTGGAATTTCCGCTTCCGTTCTAGGGGTAGCAGGGAGCATCCCAATTCGTTTAAACCGATGCCAGGCCCGTAGATTCGGCAAAGAGGGCAGGTCATGGAGTCGGGCCTCCGTAGAAAGTAAAGCTGGCATTCTGGTGGCCATGGCAGCGACACCAACAATGAATGGCAGCAACTTGTTGTTATGTATACCTACGATGTGTGTATTGAGCCTGGACAATATCAGAATTTCCATTCGCTTCGCCTCGCCTCGCCTCGCCACGCATCGCTCCACCTCGCTCTGCCTCGCTTCATTTGTTTTTGCGCCTTGCCGCCGAGCAGGACGAGGACGAGCTTGACTTGACGAGTGCGGCCAGGACACGAGCAGCGCTGATGCCTAGCCGTAAAGCTGATGTACGGCTGGCTGTTAGCTCAAACGCTTCACGTGCCTCAAGAGACGCGCGCGCGTGTTCTCCGCTCCACTCCGCTTGCAGCAAGGTGCCACGTTCACAGTACAGATATATATATATGTTACATATATATATGCTATATAGAGCTATATAGCTATCGTGGCGTCACTTTTCTGGCTTCCAACAATACGCGCGTTGATTGATTTTGATTTGAATGTGCGCTCGTTACGCATACGACGCGTTGTGCGCGCCAAAAAGTAGGCAAGAGCAACAGCAACATTGCTGAAGTCAGTGGCAAAACAAAACGGAAACGGAAGTGCTTAGTGACAGCGCTGTAGTGTCGCTGTGTATGTGAATGTGAAAGTGTGTGACCGTGACATTGCAGGCCTGGACTATCTGGACTCCTCGTTCGGGTAAGTGGACAAGCGGAGGATTAAGTGCCAGTTAAAGGCAAACAGACAGGGATTCTCCCTCCATTCACATTAAAAAGAGAGATTGTTCAGGCATAAATCATTTCATTAAATCTAGTCTATTTCCTTCTTCTGGTTCTGGGTCGATTCTAGTGTATATATACAAAATATTATATATCCTGCTGCACACGCACACATGGACACGGACATACACAAAGGTGGAGCAACAATGTATTTACACTTTTATGCGGGTTGATTCAATTTTCATTCGAGCTCATCCCAAACAGGCTGCCATGTGCAGGCGGCAGCTGATTTCTCTATTGACAACATTCGAATTTAAAGTCCAGTGCCTATTTGCCCAGAAACTCAGTAGCAACGAGGTGTTCCACAATTGTTTCATCGCAATGAAAGCGTAAATTAAACGGCAAGGATGGCCCACAAGTGCAATGGCAAAATAAACACCTCTCCGTGGCGGTATTATACACATTTGTATATATAGTTCGCATTCCAGCTAACTCGGGCTTCGCATTGTGTTGGCGAATGTACATACATTATGAAATAATGACAGTAGGAAATTTCTTTTACGCAGCTAAGTGGAAATCTCCACAGTCAATTGAGTTACTGGTTAATATTTAGTGTAACTAGAGGTTGGAGCTTAAATTTTGAAATTAAATTATGTTCTAGAGTTGTCTAACTAAACTTTTTTAGGTCTGTTGTTATTTTTGGCTTGAAAATGAAAAGGATAAATATCTATATTAATAGATAAATTTGGTCTTTAAAATCATTTCAGCTTTCTGAAAAGCCTTTGAAATTATAATATAGTAATAAATAAATAATAATAAATACAGTAATAATAAGGGTAATACTGAATATTCAATTGAAATGGTTAATAGTCAGTTTAACTGGAGGACTATAAGTTTAAAATCCATTCAAAACAGAAAATAACTCTCGATTCTCATTGTCTGTCGGTTGTTGTTAAGCTCTGACCTTAAAGATCGATAACAAACGAAGAATGCGGTATAAAAATTAAACATGAAACCTGATTCGCATTAACTATATTTAAGATTGTTAATTTAAAACTCAGTGGATATAAATGTGGGTTAGTATACAAGCTTTCCAGCGTGAATGCCATACAGGCTACTCGTGCCAGTATTCCCTATTGTTAGTAGTCCTGTCGCGCTAGACTCCTGTCCCCTCACTCTTCCAAAGAGCTGCTCGCAAACTTAATTAAGAAGTTGCTGCTGCAGCAGTCGACAGTGAATGGCACGAGGATGGGCCAGAAGGAGGCAGCATAAGCGGAGCTAGTGAAAGCCTGCATTGAGCCGTAAAAGAACCCGACGTGTAGGTAAAATCAATTACAATCGCAGACGGGTTGTTGCGTTGCGTTGTGTTGCGTGTGTCGAGCGGAGAAGGGCGGCGTATGAGTGGCGTGGGGCCTAACTGACAATTGACAGCAACAAGTTGGGCCCTTCAAACAGATCTCCTCACCGGGGACACGGCGACACAATGGCAGGGCACTTGTCAACGCACGGCTGGCAGGGATTAGCCGCAGACACAGCGCACGAACATGAGTGCCCTGCCTGAAGGGGGGAAAGCTCCAACACTGATTCAATCAGCTTTTTTTCAGGCCAATTTCCCGAATTTAGCTGCTGAAATCGATGCTGGGCCATTGAAATGCTTCGATCCAAAGTATTCCAAGGACTTTTCCACTTGTGCATAGTTTCCGCCGTCGCCGAGGGAGTTCATCTGCCACTCGAGGGGCACCTTCTTGAAGGGCACAACTTTTCAACAATGGCCAGAAGTTAACGGCGAGCAGCTCTAAAAGTTTATCAAATTTAATATGCGCTTATGGACGGTCTCAAAGGTAGGCTTCGGAATTGAAAAGAAAAAAAAAATTTTGAAAGAAAAAAGTAAAACGAAGAAAGTCCAGAGTCTGACCAAAGGGAAAAAAAAAAGTGTTCGTAGGTCATGAACCTTTGGGTGATAGATACACCCCTCAAGTCTTCCTTGGGCTACTCTGGAGGGCAGAGAATATTTTCTGCGGTGGAGTACATACCTGTAGCTGCCTCGGCCTGTACCTGATGCTTCACGTTCTCAATGATCTTGTCAGCGCTGCCTTTCCGCAAACTGTGCCCTGCAATGTGGTCGCTGAAGCTGCCACCGCCAGCTGCCACCGCACTGGATTTAGAGGGAAGTGGCGGAGGAGGAGGAGGTGGCGGCGGTGGAGGAGCAGCCAGCGCCTTTTGCTCGGACTTTTGCTCTAAGTGGGCCAGCTTCTCCTCGGCACGGTCGGCCCGCATGTGAGCCTCGCGCAGCTGCTCCTCGAGGATCTCCAACTTAAGTTGTAATTTTTTTAGTTCATCGTTAGTAGTTTTGGCAATAGCCGCATCCATTAGACTTTGCTACAAAATGCAAGAAACGAGAGAACAAGGGTAGAACGAGGCGCGGGAGCGGGTGTGGCATGGTGTGGGTGTGGGTAAGAAAATTAGTAGATATTTCAAAGCAACTAAGGGTCATGGGTTAGTGCATCAGAAGGTAGGAGGAGCGTGAGTTGTGGGTGCAGGAAGCGGCACACGGCAAGCGAAATGCTTACGTGTCTCGGTTGGTTTTTCGGAGGGGGTGAAGAGAGAGTGCAGAGAGGTGAGTTGTCGACCCGGCACCAAGATTAATTAACAACACGCCCAGCTGGGCGCAATTCTGTGCATTTATCAGATTGTCGTGCAGGGGAGAAACGCCACCACCAGCTGATCTTTTTGTGGCTCAGTTGCTCTTGAAGATATTCGAGAGCGGCTTGAAAATGTCAAACACGCTGCGTGTTTGCTAAAGAATTGGAGGGACAGATGGACAGAAAAGATTGTTTTGATAGCCGTAGATACTACCAAGTGTTTGAGATCAACCATGAAACTGTAGACTAACCATTTCCACGATGCGCTCGTTGTGCTCCCTCGCCTGCTGCTGCACCTGATCCTGGATCTGCTCGAACTCTGCCTGCTCGTTGAGCACGCTTGACGAGGTGCTGACCCTTGATCCCGCCTGCTGCCCATCGGTTAGATCCCTAGTCTTTGCTGTGAGCTCGTCATTGCGCTGCTTCAGCTTGATCAGAGCCGCCTCCATCCTGTAACATGACTTTGAATGGAATTGCTCCCCTTCACCTTACTTTGTTGAACTCACTTCTGGCTGGTTTCCACACTCTCCTTCATGTTTTCGGTAAGCAGCTTGGCCACTTTCGTAAGGTTGCTGTTCTCCGTGCGAAGGGATTCGTTCTCCTCCTCCCATGAATGTTGCTGTTAAAGAGGCGAGGGAAGGAAAGAGGTAACTTCCATTTTACTTCAAATAAGTCTTCCCACTCACCTGCTCCAGCAGTTCGGCCATCTTCTCGTTGGCCTCGTACAGTTGCAGTTCCACGGCATTGGTGGCATTTTTGAGGGTGAGAAACTCATCGGCCAGACGCTCCACCAGGCCAGAGGTGATGGGCACCTCATCAGAATTCACATCCACAAGGCTATCTAGATCTTGAGTGCCGCCGACACTGTCGCTGCTGTCCGTGCTGCCCTGCTGCAGAATTTTGAACAGCTTTCGTTTGAGTTCCACGGATCCAAAAACGGTGCGAGGACTAATTTGAGGGATCTGAACCGCCGTCTGCTTCTCGCGCATATGCTCCAGTTCGCTTGTGAGACTAAAAGTGTACCAAAATATTCGTTAATTCGTTATATTTCAGATATAATCAGCAACAGGGATTTATATAGAATAAAATAAAATATATTCCCAAAATACTGGTCTTTATGAAATGGAACAAGAAAGGAAGCTAACTTCGGCACGCCGAAGTCTATATACCCTTGAGGATATTATTTTATTACATTTTACCTATACCTCTACATCTACCGATCGCTTCTATGGCAGCTATATGATATAATTGTCCGATTTTTATG
>JAEIIL010000153.1:0-11580 GCA_018905715.1 Drosophila lini | reverse complement strand
GATCTAATTGCTGCGTTTAGTGGGGTTTTTAGGCGATTGAGTTGGGATTTGGGTGCGCGTATTATAATATTAACTAAAAGGTAAATAACTTCTAAAAAATAAAGTTAGAAGATTTAAAAAAATTAATAAATAAAGATTGAGGAACTGTGTTACGTCTTATTTTTTTTCGAGAACAAATTGATGGCAATAATTAAAAATAAATTCAATTAATGTGTTATAAATACTTAACAATATGTCTTAAGCTGCCACTCTAAGTTACTGTTACCGACGAAAGACCTGAGCTTACTGACTTCGTACTAATCCATTGTATCCTGTCTTAAGAAACTCTGATCAAAAATTGCTAGAATAGACTTTTTGTCCTTGAGATTTGATTTAATAGAAAATGTATTATTATTATTATCTCTTTTCAATATCAATTACTCATTTATTACTCGATCTTGTTTTATTCGACATACTTTATATACAATTTATAAATATGTGCATAACTTTTGGAGAGATGCAAGCACAAGCACCTGCAGGATCCTTGAAAAAAAAGTCGACTCACACAAAAATAAGGCAACTCAAACCCAAAATACATATCTACGGATAAAAAAGATGCCAACGTACAAAAGCATTTTTTTCTTCTTGTGCTCTCCGGTTTTGACTGCATATTTCATAGAAAAAAAAATACAAGGAAAACAGCTAAAAATAAAAATAGTCGTGGACGAAAAAAATGAAAATGCTAAACAAAGAAAATAAAAGCAAGCAGCCAGCTTTACAAAAAATGGGCGCAAGGCACAACTAAAAGCCAAAAGAAAAATGCCGCGCTTTGGCCAAGAGATGCTGTGGGCGGGGGCGTGGTGGTCAGGATTCAGGGTTCAGGGGGTTAGGGGTCAGGGGTCACAGAGGGGTTCAGCTCGCATTATTTTGTATTACAGCAGCAACGTCCCCTGCACATTCAGTAGAGTTTCCCAGAGAGAGAGTGAGGGCAAGAGCGGACCCGGGCTCAGCTTGTATTGCAATTTTTCAATTTCAAAAACAATTTTGCTCTGCCAACATACGTGTGGTCAAAGATAAGCTCTGTAAATATATATAACAAAACAAGCAAAATGAATGCGGCCAGCGCGGAGGACTATAAAAAAGCGGAGCGCGCCATAAAAACCAAAAAGCGGCAGCCAAACCGAAAACCAAAGCCAACCGCAGCTCAAGCAGCTATTGCAGCAGCTCAAAACTGGCCAAAGCCAGAAAGGCGGTCAGCAGCAGCGCTAAAAAAGAGCACGAAATACTTGGACTCCGAAAATAAAAATCCTATATGTATGCGGGGTTCGGTTTGCTGAGTGTCAGCTTGGCACACAGCGGGAAATTGCACAAAAATGAATTGTGTTGTGCAGCATTTAGTGCTGAAATATAAGTGACCTGCTGGGCGGGACAGCTGAACAGGGATTTTTGAGTGGGAGGCAGGCGGCAGGTCTCAAAGGGTCGGCGTCGAGGAGCCGGGGCTTCTGGGAAACTGCCAGGGGCTTCAGCAGCTCGCTGGCCGGATTGATTGGTTTTCCCTTCATCTGCCAGCCAAAGTCAAAGTTGCAACAAGAGTGAAATGCCATTTAGATTTTCGCTCTTAATAAATATATATTCGAGTTTTGGCGTATTGAGGGGATTCTTCTCGGATACCCGAGAGATTTATATCTTGAATACAAAATTAATAAATTAATTGAAATGATATTTCTGTTTTAGATTTAAACTAAATTCTCTGATTTAAGTACATAAGTTCCAAGTGAAACTATATACTTTCCCATACATTGTTGGCATTTAAGTTTTATAGATATATATAAATATTCATGTTGGAGTAATACAACCCACATCTAGCTTTAATTGTTGTGTATACATGCCTAGCATCCTGAAAATCAATGTCGGTGCGGCATCGAAAAGCGATAACAATTACTGCAGGTGCCTGACGAGGACTTGCAGCTGTTGCTAAATATGCTGGTCTTGCTACAGAAGTGGCGGGAAAGCTCCTGCTGAGTCCTCTCACCGCATGCACAAAGCAGCTTGGCAAGGACTCAAGTGCATTAATGTTCTGTTCTGCGGTTAGCGCAGTGCGTCGGAGTTATTACGGGCGCGGTGACTGACAATGGCAGCAGCATTGGATGAGACCTAGACTCGGTACAAACTCATTCGGAAGCCACTAACCTGACTATTGCAAGTTCGATTTGATAGTTGACTTGAAACCCAGAAGTTAGGCGTATGATTGCTTCGGCGACACCGCTGCGTATGAGTAATTTTTTAGTGTTTCAGGAAATATATTCTAGAAAACCTTTATCCTAGCAAAACTTGCCCCAATTGAGTAAAAGGTTGAGTACCCTTCAGCGTACTAAACTTAAAATAAAAGCGAGTTTGATTAATTCGCAGCCTGCCTTCCAATAGGACGCCCTTTTTGTGAGCGCCGCAAAGCTGGTGAGCCTTGGGTGAGTTAGTGCATAGGCTCTTGGCGGAAATCGAATTCATTTGGGGCTTTGCCTGCCCTGCGGCAACAGTGCGTATGTGCAATGTGGCTCTCGCTGCAAGAGCGCCAAGCAAATTGACAAAAGCTTGGCGGCAGTCGGAGCGCCCCAAGGCACTCAGCGCTTGTTGGTGGCAGCGGCAATAACACAAAACCGCAAATCCCTAAGCCGCTATAACATTTCTCAAACGCTGCCAAATGGCGGATAGAAAGAAGGAAGTGCTGGGGCAATCCAAGGGGAAAGCGGAGCCAATCGGGGAATCGAAACCGGCGTAAGCCGCTAAAAGAAGCAGCTGCAGATGTAGCTTCAACTGCAACTGCAACTGCATCCACAGACGAGCCGAGCCGAGCCAAGCCAACTGGAGCATGGCGAAGGCAAACAAAGGCTTAGCGGGCATAAAAACAAAATGCGAAATGCGCTTCGGCGAAAGCCAACTCCCAATCGGAGCTCGAGTCCGCGTCCAATCCCGACGAGGAGCAAATCAAAGCAAATACAACCCGCGATTGCCATTATCGAAAACTAAAGCAAAAGGATGCTTTTCCTGCTGCTGGGCTAGGCTGCCTTTGAAAACAGCAGCAAATGGCCCCGGCTGCGTTAGGAAAATACCTCAATGAAAATTTAACTGCATTCAGTCTAAAAATCTCTAAGGTAGTGCTGGCATTTTGTTCTTTTTCCGGACAAATCTTGATTTTTTTAAAAGTTTTAATCAAAAAATAGTTTGTCTTATTCGTGACTATTAAATTTGTCTCTATTTATCTTTGAAAATTGGGAACCAAACTTTATATCATATTGAATTCATTTATAAATATATTCATCAATAAAAACAATATTAACAATATCAAATATCTTGCAATCACTTATTAGAATAAACTTTTATAAGACCCTAGAAATATGTTGAAATTCCTGACTTTGAAATCCAAAATTACAGAGGCAGCATCATACCTTTAAGAATAAATATTCGTTATTATTAAAAGAGTTTGTTTGTTTTTTATTTTATTATATATAGATGTATAAAATTATATATATTTTTATTTATTTTCTTGCTTTGTCCCCTTTATGAAGTTGTTTGTTGACATCACTGCCGCAAGGTTGGGATTTTAATATTAAAAACCGCGTAACGGAGTGCAACTTAATGCAAGTGCAATAGAAAGAGAGAAACAGAACAGTGAGCTCGGCAAAGGAGTTGGGCAGAAATGTAATAAAAAATTCGTTAAGGCCGCCAATAAAATTTATTTTTAGTCCAACGACCACAAAAAGTCAATGTGCAATGGTAAAAGGAGAAATGAATAAGTGTAGATAGAGGTAAATCAATGGCAAACATGATTTTAACAGAAAATGGCTGTTTAATGTTCACTCTTAACGTGGCTTAGAGACATATCAATTACATATTTTTTATGTTAAATAATTTAAAACGAGAAGGCAGAATTAATTACTGAATATTAATTTTTATGTTGTACTTAAATATGTTTAAATAATGCCTAGAAATACACATCAAATCAGTTAATGTGTATAGCTGTAAAGTATTTAACAACAACCAATTAAGGCTGCCTGTGATTATATCGACTATGTGTAGCAATAAAGAGGACTGTAGTCGACGTTGATCACATTCTTGGCCAATGGCCCGCACTTTTCACTTCCGGCGAGGCCATCAAGTATGCAGCGCATACACGCGCACTTGCCACGCATGATGGGGCAAGTAGAGCAGTAACACAGGTGGCTCCACCACCCAACGCCCGCCTGCCGCACCCGGCCAGGTAACTGAGTTTAGGAGAGCCCTGGCAGTGGCAAGAAGCTGCCTTTTTGCTGTTCTTTAATTTGAAAAAATTGTCAAGCATCAAAATACTCTTAGAGCTCGCCTCAGGCAGTGGGAGCGCAGAAGGATCGCAGGATGGGCAAAGGAGACCAAGTTACTTGGCCAAGTTACTTGTCAGCCGACGCCGCCGCGTGCGGTGCGTGCAAATAAATCAAATAAATTATGGAAAAACGCAAGTAAAGTGTGAGAAATGGTAGCGGCTTCCCCACGACCTCCCCGCAATCCATGGCCTATTCATATGCTTATGTTGTTGCCAAAAAGAAAATATGGAAAGCCCGACTAAAAGAGTGAACATTTCTGTTGGCAGTGTTGCAGCAGCAGTAGCAACGCAGCAGCAGCTGGAAGGTAGAAAAAGGAGTAACACCGAGCATAAAAAGTAGCAGCAACATCATAATCAACAGCAAAAAAATATTAATGGAGTTTTCATGTTTATAATGTCATTAGCTCACAAATGCTGCGGATGCTGTGGAAGCTTATGTTGCTCTGCCGTTGCTGTTGGTGTTGCACATGTGCCGTGATTCTGGGCCACATATTTTCAGTGATTTTTTCGCTTTCCTAGCAAGGAGGTACGAGCAGTATCCTTGCGTCCTTGCGTCGCCGCTCCGCCATTTTCTCACTCTTTACGCGCACACAGAGACAGCCATAAACATGCAGCGCACACACAGTGGGGCACATCTATAAATGTGTGAACACTAATGTGCACATTATGTTGGGGCCATTATGCCGGGCTCCCGCCCTTTGGCTCCTCAAAAGCCAAAGGGGGTGGAGCTTCCAGCGGGGGCTGGGGTCCCCCAACTGCCCACCAGACCGTGCACAATGAGTTGCTGGCTGCCAGTTAGCAAGTAAAAACCCTTTAACTCATTTGTTTAGCTTAGCATGGGAGCAACAGCAGCAACTGGGGGGATTCCCCTCATGTGTAAAACAAGAGGCGTGCGAAATAACGTTTGGCTTCGGAATAAAATGGGGAAATGCTTGATAAATACTTTAAAGGCGGAAGTGTTTTTGCCTCTATAGGACTCTGAGGGTTCGGAAATGATTAGTATTTGGCAAGCAACAGGCCGAAATCATAGATTGATTAAGAACAATCTACTGAATTTAGTTTATGAGCTATTTTACTTAAAAGAAAGCTTTGATTTCATTTCATTTAATGATTTTATGATTTTTACTTTAGTGAAAAACAGCTAAACAGCGCCCTTAAATTTCCAAGAAAAACATTGAAAAACTTATTAATTCAGATAACTTCCCCTTTCCCATATTTTTGTTCACTTTCTGTCTATTCCCTAACTAGTTTCAGCAATTTGTACTTAAACGATATTCACCCAGAATTATGATAAGTATTATGAATTGAATGACCTGGCAAATTTTTTGGCGGTAAGACCTAATGTATTTTCAAGATACATATTTTCTCAACATGTAAAGGAAATTTTCATTCTGCGCTCAAGAAAGACGTCTGTCTAGAGTGAGTATAAAGGAATTTTGTGCTAATTCATTTTGCCTTAAAGCACCCCTTAACCCCGCAGAACTAAACCGAAAACTTTCCGCTTCGTTTCGCGACGTTTTTCTATTTTATAATGATAACATTTTCATGTTTTACACTATTGTAATGCCTGGCATATGAGTCCCACAAGCGTCATCCCTCCCCAGACGATGTTTTTATGACGTCATTTACGGGTTAATGTATGTGTGTGTGCGTCATGGTTGATTCATTAATTTTGAGAACTTTCCAAAACTATTAACAGCAACAATCTTTGCAGAGAAGTGCCGAGATTTGCCAGCTGTGGTCCCCGAGTTTTCGTTGTCAATTAACATTTTGCCATGGAACGGAGGCGCACGAATGCATTATTAAAGAGCTCAATCAGCCTTGGCCGGAAGCGGAAGTGAATTTCAAGTTTTTATTTCTACACTTCCCATGGGAAAACTTTTTTCGGGTGGAAGGCGCGAAGGAAGGGAAAGTGCACGTTTACATCCGCGTTTAGTTCGCCTTTGTTTGAGGCCAGCAAAGTTAGCGCATTTCATTTATTCATGCCTCCTTGACCAGGCCCCTTGTCCCTGCCCCTCACCGGCTGCGCTTTCCCGTATTTTCCTTTTCTTGACGGGCAAAGGAAGAGGCAGCATGTCGCGTCCTGTGCTAAATGTAATTTTCCGTTTTTAAATCCTGTTTTTCAAAACTTCTTTCCAAAGTGCAAAGGAAGTCAACTCGAGCAGACAACAAGCAAAACGAGAATGAAACAAGCCCGAGCTGAGACAAGCAGAACGGAATAAAACAAAACCAGCGGAGCTCCCGGAAAATATCAGACTGTTGGTGAGAAAATAAATTACTTGGCACTCGTCATCACCTTGCCTTGTCGCTGAAGTGGTGACAGCAACAGTTTTTCCGAATGGTTTGTTAGCAACTGAACTTTACGGGAATTGAAAAGAAAAAACAACACAAATTTAGCAATTAATTAAACTCTAGATACATTATTTTAATTAACTTCCAATAAATGTAGACTGAAATAATCTGAAATTTAATGGCAGGCTCTATTTTCTCCATTTGTATAAAACCTTAATATCTTTTTATACTACATGTAATATATGTTTACAGATCTCTCATAAATATAGTCTTTTTTAGATTTATTAAAACATTTTTTCGATAAAGATTGATTTGTAGTCTTCTATAAAAATACTACATGAATAAATAATTTAATCAAATAAATTATACACAAAGACATAAATATAAATAACACACTCACAATTTGTGACATTCACTGTCCTGTTTTGAAAGAGAATTCGAGATATTATAATTATTCTTGAGAGAGAATGTTCGCCCTTTTGTGAGAATTATGGTCCAGCTGGATGGTAAGTACGGTTCAAAGCCACGCCCAACTAATTACAACTTCTTATGTCCCGCAACACATTTGCTTTAATTAAGTTATTTGGCCCGCCCTTCGAGGCTTCATTTTCGCTGGCCAAAATGACAAATGTTCGAGGGGGAACGCCTACCGAAAATAACTTTACAGCAGCGCGGAAGCGGGCCATAGTTTTTATGGTTACGTACTGAGCACTGAGATCTCTGTTTCCCTCGCTCCTCCTGACTGACAGCCCCTACTACTCGCTCTGTCCCCGAGGTCTTTGTCCACTTGCCAGGAAAACAAATTTACGGCATTGCTTTTAGTTGTTCCTCTTTATTGTTGTTGCACATTTGAAATGTACATAATAATTCACACTCTCGGGGTTGGCAGGGAGAGGGGTGCCGGGATAGGGGCCACGGCCACGCACAAATCTACGCCAAAAGTAAAGTCATAAGAAAATGCATAAAACATGCCCAACATTCGCCGTCAACGTCGCCAACACTTCAGCTGCCTGCCTGCCTGCCTGCCAGGCAAAAACTTTTCTCATCATCAACCACAAACAAAGGC
The DNA here is from genome assembly GCA_018905715.1 of Drosophila lini. Lineage (NCBI taxonomy): Eukaryota > Metazoa > Arthropoda > Insecta > Diptera > Drosophilidae > Drosophila > Drosophila lini. The sequence continues at coordinate 3,889 of JAEIIL010000153.1, read as the reverse complement.
CAAAACAATGGGAGAGCGAGCAGGACGGTCAGACGGCTGCGAGTGGGGGGGGGGGGGCGAGGGGAATCCCGAAAAAAGCGGAGACCCGAATCGGTGGACCAGGCCCAAAACATAAATTGCTGCAGGACAGGGCAGCAAAGGGAAAGAGAAAGTGGGAGAACCTGGAGCACACTGGGAAAAAGATTCAAGTAAATTGATATTTTAATTAAATGAAATTATTTAACGATTTTGCTTAATTATTATCTCTTTAAATTGAATCATAAGAAGCTTACCGTTCTTACTTATTTATTATAGAAAAAGAAAACAAAATCACAACTCTTCTTTCATATATTTCTTACTGTGCAGACAATGGCATTGCCACCCAACTCTTCCGCCCTTTGCCACGCCCCACCGGCTAAGCCACAACAACTTTGCAGCAATTAAGCCTGAGGGCGAGCTCTGACATTGGGCCCAAAAGCGAGGCAACGAGGCGGGGGCCGAGAGCAAATAATTTTTAATTGTGCTGCACAATGCTGTAAAATTAATTCATCTTTTTCACACTCAAATAAATTGCTGTTGACGCGACAACAACAGCTGCAAGGAGTAAGGGATTGGGAAAGGAGAGGAAGTTGTTGTCGCCGTCGCCTGCTCAAGAGCGTAAATAATTACATTTTCTTTGTGCTCTTGCCAAAACGTTGCAATTCCTGCTGCTGCTGCTGCTGCCCCTTAAACTCGAACCCAACCCAAACCTGAGATCCCCAACCCTCTCCTCCTCCTCCTCCTCCTGCCAGTTGTTCTTCAGTTGCTGCAACCTGTCACTTGCCGGCGGCGAGAACAAAACACAACTGCAGCAGCAGCAGCAGCAACAGCGACGGCAGCAGCATAAGCTGCGCGGCATACATGGCGTATACGTAACGAAACGTGCTGGGGGAGCAGCAATTTCTTTAATATATTTACGCCCAATGCTTGTAGCAAAACAAACAATGACGCATACAATTTATATTTAATTATGCGCAAATTAGTCTGCTCTGCCCCACACACATAAAAACATACACCACACACACACACACACACACACAAAAACCAAAGCAGTTGGAAGTGTTGGCACATGACAAACACTCGCAACTTTTTGCTCACTACACTCGCACTACCATTACCATTACTATTACTGTATGAGCCAGCGAGCAGTTCGAAATGCGGGTCCTGGAACTGCGAGTTGGGTTTTTGTTTACGGTTCAGTTTCGGTCGGATTTTACGCTAATTTCCTTCGCCCGTTCATTGCGTCCTTGTTGCACTTTTTTATTTTGTACTCCGTATTGCATGTTGGCGTGTAATTTGCCCGGGCACCTTATGAATATTCAGCAGCCAGGGGCAGGCCGTAGCTTACAGTTATGACTTCGGCTAAGGCATCTCCGTCGCCGTCTCCATGCACTAAATGCCCGCCGTAATCTATCCGTTTAAATTATTCAATTCCTGTGCCCCGGCTGCTGTCTAGATTTGAACACCTCACGAGTCGGATGGCCCGAAGGCTGCCACGTGCCAGGATTAAAAGCTCTCTGGGCGATGGGCTAACTGTGCGTATAAGCAATTAATAGAAGAAGAATTAAAGAGCGGACGGAGCCGGAGATGAAGGCGATTGGGGAAATAAGGAAATTTTAGGAATACAAAAGATGGAGGCGGGTAAGGTATGCTAAGGGATTCAACGAAACGAGATTCCTTCATTCGAAATAACATTGATGTAACTTTGCATTCCGCGAAAGAAAATGTATTAAAAATATACAAGTCAAAGCTCAAAAACTCTTCAGAATTCTTCATTTTCGGACTGTTTGCAATATCAAAAGTAAAGAAAATATAGTTTTAAAAACAAGAATTAATTTTATGTACAAATTTTGGTATCAGTTTTATTTACTACTTATTTTAATCATCAAAAATATCGTCAGCAGCTCTTAAATAAATCGATGCGATGCTCCCAAAATATTTAAATATTTTCTGTGCGAAAATTGTTTCGAGAAGAATCTCTACGCTGCTGCGGAAAACTTGGCCGAAAAGTGCTTTAGTCGGCAAGAGCTCTTGCCGTAAAGAGTTTAACAATTTAAGTTGTGCAAGAATCTGCACAACTTTGTCAATCGAATAGTTTTGCCAGCGCAAACTTTAAAGGCACACCTCTTGGCACACCTCCTCCCGCTCCCCATTTCCGTCCGTCTTTTAATTTTCCCGACCAACATTTGCACACTCATTAAACGCTGCACATCAAGTTGGTAGTTGGTCCCCGAAGCCCGCACAATTTATGGCGGTAACTGCGAGTTGCATGCCTCCATAATTAACTTGTTGTACTCGCCTCGCATGCATCCAGCACAAATGCGGCGCTTATAGGGGCTGCAGAACGTACAGGTGGTACCTCGATGTTGGGATCAGTATTTAGAAGGGATCCTAGAAATACTCGGAACTGCAGAGCTGCACGGAAGTTTTCCATTTGTGAACATCGTTTCTTAAATATAATAAATCGATTTTAAGGGTTTTTAGTTTCCTTCTAAATTTTCTTAATGCTACAAATTTACATTTTCAATCTATACAAGTCAAAATTTAGGACCACTTTCAATTAGAACCTGCTTTCATGAATTTTTCTCCATATGCGAATGTAAACGAAATTCGCCAACTGTCGCCGGCCAGGCAAGGGAAATACTACACAGCGGAAAAACCACCTCAAAACAACAACTGAGTGGGGGAATGGGAAAACATGGGAAATGGGAAACAGACGGGGGTTTCCGACGAGGTCGCTGCATGCATGTGAATTGCTGAATTGGGTGCGCCGTCTCTAACAAAAAATACAACAACACACCAGCAAGAAGCCCAGCGACAACAACAAATCGTCGCGACAAAAAAAGTGCTTGAAATGTCTGTGACCTTTCCATCAGTCGGTGTGTGGAGAAAGGGTGGGTCTTGAAGTTCCCGCTCAAAAGGGGGACCGTCAAAGGCGCAATACCTTCGCAGACGACTCCTTTGGGTAATTCAGTTGTGAATTGTTTGCTTTGGCAGACGCATTACACAAATGAGAAAATGAATTAAATAAATGCACAGAATTCATATTTTTGTTCATATTATTTTGCGGTCAGCCACATATGAACTCAAGAAATCAAAATAAATCAAATTAGTTTTTAAATTAAAGCTAAGTAAAACGCTTTTTAGTAAAAGTTAGATGGAGACTTGTTGTTAGACTTATGCATTCTTTTTATAACATTTTATAATATTATAATATATAATATAATATTTATAATTTTTACTCATTTTGTTATCCGCTTATATAATTTTGTTCTCTTCATTATATCGAATAAAAACCCACGACTTAAACCCCCTTGACTCACAATTAGTACACGTACATAAAGCAATCGTGGTTCCCATGCCATTTTTTTACTTACGAACCCAAAACCGTATGAAATATTAAATATTTTTACACACACAGATTCCCATACTCTAATATATACACATGCACAACCCCATGAACTAAGCCTCGCATAGCGACAAACTGAAGTTCAACTAATACTGATTTATTCATTTATTTATGTAATGGCATAAATGTTATCGCTGGCAAACAATACAAAAGCCTGACAAGGACGAGGGGTCGCTAAGGGGGATGAAGTGGGGCTGGAAGAGGGTATAAACGGGAATAAAAATGGGAACTAGCCGAAGAACCCCAGCAAATGGTCATTTATAACGATTGCCAAAGGTTACGGCATGGGAAAAGGGGGGACAAGGCATTACATAATAATAAAATAAACAGGGACTGCACATAAAAAAACTTTAGTTAATATGAAACTTTAAAAAATTAAACAAGAAAAGAAAATATTTATAACCTAATTTGATCTTGAATTATAAGACCATCAGTAACTACAAATCGAAGCACTATTTAGAT
>JAEIIL010000148.1:0-21766 GCA_018905715.1 Drosophila lini | reverse complement strand
ATCTTAAACGTGCAGGTCGTGGGCACTGCTATTTCAATGAACACAGCTGTATATATATATGATTATATATATTATATCCTTTATAGTTTATAATAATTTTAATTAATGATTAATTTTTGCCTAAATATTACTTCCCATTGATAACAATAATTCGTGATATTAATTCCACCTCACTGAGCCCTCAAGAACAGAAAAAAAGCATTTAAATAATAAATTCACTTCCCCCAACGCAATTAACGCCATGGAAACATTGCGATGTCAACTTGCGACTCGACTGCAATCCATCAAATCGAAAGATTCAATGAGAGCGCAGAACGAAGATATAGAACGGAACGCCGAGGGGGTGGAAGATAAGTATAAGCTTCCTATACTTGTACGATATTTAAAGCTGATTATTAAGCTGCCACTCAGAGAGCAAATAAAGCGCATTTAACAATAAAACAATTAGCTTTAGTAGTTTTTGTATATCAATAAAACATAACAGCAATTAAAATGTCACTGGCAAAAAATCACTAGCCACTGCAGTCGCTCGCACATAGATACAGATACATTTGTATCTGTAGGAGCTTGTATCTGTATCTGGGAAGCGCTTGACATTGCAAAAAGTTTGTGTTTGTCTGGACTGGCTTCGGCGTCCAGCTTTATTTATTCGTATTTATGGCTGTGTATATTTTAATTTAATTGCCAATGATACGCGTCATTCAAACCTCGAAGCGATACATTACCGATGACGATGACGACGACGATTGAGCACTGACCACGACGACGATGCTATCTGTTAACATATATGTACATTATATGCATGTATATGGAGTTGAGAGTTGACTTCGGGGGTTTTTATTATGCTCTATGATAGTGCACAAAGTTACATCGATGTGGGCTTAGAGTTTGATCCTCTGATAAATGGGGAATTTCCGGTGGGAAGTGGAAGAAGAGATTTCAAGAAAAGAATTTGAATTGTTTGGCTCGTTTTATTATCAAGCCATATCTGAAGTATCAGGCCATATAATATATTAAGTGATTATGTGACTTAAATAACAATAGGGTCTTAAACAATATTAAAGGCCAATTAATACCTAAAATAAATCTATAAAGGTAATTAAAGACTCTTGATTTCTTATATATTTCCATCAAGAGTATCTAAATGGCCCTGTGTCACTGAAATTCCAAAATGCTTTTTCTTTTATACGTTGTTTGCTGCTAAACGATACCAGATGAACCGATATCCCTTGAAATGACACCCTGGGGTCCACTTTTCTTTCGCTCATACGTACCTAAAGACGCATTCGATTTTTGTTGGAATTAAAATTCAGTTAGCTTTAAATTTAAGGCTCGCCAAAAACAGCACAGTTACCGCGGATGCGGATTCGAAACCGAGCTTGATAAATTGTTTGACAGCCCATTGAAGCGTGTAATTTTTTCGCATTGTTTCACTTGCCATTAGAAATGAGTTTGGATTGGATCTATCGCTGGCAACCGATCTCTAGCTGGATCGCTTTTCTGTCTTTGTTTCGATCTCTCTGTGTGTGTGTGTGTCTGCTGGCTGGGTGTTAAATTTAATTTATGGCGCAACACAAACGCTCCATGCTCTACATATTCCGGCTACCAGTTGGCTAAAGGTGTGCCGCAGCCAGAAAATGTTTGGGCCAGAGGCGAACATCATCCACCCATTCCACACGCGGCAGTTCGATGCCATCCCAGCCAATCGCTAATTGTCATCGACACGGGTCTTTGTTGTTCTGCAGCTGACTGAAATGAATGGATGGAAAATTGGGGATGGGCTCTGCTCTGCCAGTTGCTTCTGTTTCTAGATGCACTGGAATATAAAACGTGGTTATTTTATGGGTAAAAATATTTAGAAATGTAATTTTTTAAAATATTTTTTTAAAAAGAATTTCGGTATGTTTTCAAAGAAGAATGATGGATAGAAGTTTTGATTCAGTTTAGTACAAGTTTTAATAAAGTTTAAAACAACGTGATCCAAAATCTAAATATATAACGACAGATTAAAGTGCTTTTTTTGAATGTTGAATAACTTTCTGAATTATACAAATTTGGTAATTAGTTTAATAGAGTTTAAAGTACATTTTCTTCCCGTGATTTTTTGTTATTCTTAAACTTTTCAAACTCTGAGCTGTAGTAGCTACAAGCTGATGATCTCCATTCCCTGGCAATTGCCTATCTGCCGAAAATTATCAGTGAACTGTGAGTCTCTTCTGAGTCTCCGGCTGAGTGACCTCGCCCCTTCTTTTCTTTTATTTGGTTCTTCAGTTGCTGCTGCTGCTGTGACTGCTGCCTTCGCTCCGAATTTATTCAATTTATTTCTATTGCTGCTGGTATGCTGCCATGCCTCATGTCGTGCGGTTTCGTGTCGAGTTGAGTTGAGTTGAGAGCTAAGTCGTCTTCTTTAACATCTCCTTGGTCTTTGGCCACAATTGTCATTGTACTAATTCCATTAAATGATGGCGACTTGCGTGCTTTTGTAATTGAAGTGCTCATACAAATGGAAGAGGAAGCAGCAGCCCCAGAAGCAGAAGCAGAAGCAGCAGCAGTTTGGCTTTGAACAGAGGAAGTACAACAGTCAAGCTTGCCTAAGAAAAACTATTATAAATGCCTTCAAGTCACAGAATAAAATATAAAAATGCCTTGGTATACTCTAAGCACATGTAGAGCATTTTTTATATTATTTGTTGTTCTGTAAAATGTTCTTTAATTATTATTAAATATTTATTTCGGTCTAGAAAATGCTGTGGATATATCTTTTATAAGTTTTTATTAAAATTATTTTGTATACAGATGTTCCACTGTACAAACAGATCATCATCAAATGGGACAAAGCATCAGCATACGTAAAAAGAAGCTGGCAAAGAAGATTTAGATTTAGGGGCAGGGGCTGAATCCGAAGAAGCGATAGTGTGTGGCACTGGAACTGTAAGTGAAACTGAAACTGAAACTCAGGCAGAGACGAAGACATCGCTGGGTAGAAGAGCAGCTCGATGGCTGGAGCCACGCCCCATTGAACGTAGTACATATGCGTGCTCGAGTGCCGAGCAGTTGAGGCTCTTCATCGCATTGAGACATTCGACGCCACCACCGATGTTGCTTCTGTGTCCGTGGATGTTGCTCGTTGTGGTGTGGTGTGGCGTGGCCAGCTCTTATCAGTTTTTTTGAAATTCCCTCAAGAACGAGGGGAATTTGGTGACTGGGTCACAGCGAGAATGCGGTGCTCTTATGAACGGGGAGAGTCAAAGAATATTTAATTAAAAATAATATTATTTGGAATTTTAGTTTGCCAGATAAGCGAGAAGAGTTTTGTTCGAATTTAAAAACTATTTAAGAGTTAAGAATAATAATCATATAATAAATTTAATAATAAATAATAATTTTAGCAAAAGATTCCTTTAAGTTTAAGATTAGAACAAAATCTATAAAAATCTCAGTAACCTCATCCAATTTGAATAATTTTAGTACCAAATTTGAATCAAGGAAAATATAATATTATTATTGGTTTTATTATGATTGAAATTTAAAAAATTTACTTGATAAGAAAGGAAGACAGCATTTGAAGAACCCCTTTGGTTCATTGCAATCTCTTTCTATTTAAGAGACCTACCCTCCATAGATAAGGGTATTCTAGTCAACTGCCTCTGTTTTTCACGCCTTTTACCCCCTATTTACCCCCCTCTCCATTAATTTTTCTTTGCTCTTGCAGCGACTGCTTATCGTGAGGGCAAAAGCAAAGCCAAAACGAGGCCGTCGTTGTTGCTGCCGTAGAATGCAATTTTCTAATAATTTAGCTTTTTCATTCTGTTTTTTTTTTTGCAATGCATGAGCGTCTCTGTGTGTGTTTGTGTGCACTTGTAATCACCATTAAAAGCGCTTGAAAGTTTCAGCCAGCTTCCTTTGAGTTTTGCAGCCCCCACATATTTACTTATGTAACGCGCAGCAGCTTCTTTCCCCTCCATTCGCTTCTGCTGCTCAAGCTCTAATGAATATGTTAAATCTGACCTAATTTTGTAGCGTAAAAAAAAAACAAAAATTACAAAATTGTGCGCTTAAATGAATTCGCATAATTAGATGCAGCGGCGGCGGAATGCATGCGAGGGGCCAAGGGACGTGTCTGCAGTAATGTGTGCATAGAAAATGGTGCAATTGGGGTGCAAAATCCGGGGTTAAGGGTAGAAACTTTGATACGAGAAGACGTTCATTTCGGTCGATTTCGTTTGGCAAAAGTTTGGCAAGATTCAACGGAATTTTATACTTTTTTTTACATTTTAAGCGGTTCTTTTCATATGAAAAATTTGCCTGTAAATAAGACAAGAAAGTTGAGCAATTAAGATAAAAGTTTGTTAGTTAAATATTCAAAAGTGGAAAGCATTTGAAGGAAATAAAGATTTTGCAGGCCAGACTTGTGGTAATGAGAAAAACGTAATATTAGAATTTGCTACTTAAATTTTGTAATTAAAAGACAAGAATTAAAGCTCGAGTATAATAATCCCTTATATTCGTATATATACATTAGTAGTAATATCACTAATATATACACCTTAGCTAAAATATAACCCAATAAAGTGCACCTTTAGCACTGACCAAAACAAATCAAAAAGCAATCAACTTGTTAGCATTTTGTTTTTCAAGAACATTTTACCTCCTCTCTAATATTCCCGCAGCGGCAATTGGAAAACAATTCACTCAAAGTCAAAGAAAAACAAAAACAATCAAAGAACAAACCAAATTAAAAAGCAATTCCCAACAACGAATGCGATAAGAAGTTCCCAATGCTGTGACCAAGTGGACAACACTTACAACCTATCATCAAAACGAACCCAATCCAACGAGCTGCTTGCCCCCATAAAATGTCTCAATTTTGCGCTCGACAAAACTCCGAAAGCAGGCCAAATAATAAACACATAAAAGTAAATAAAAATCGTAATCAAAAAACAACAAGAATACAAAATAATACAAAATCTAAGAAACGGAAAATGGACAAGCCAAGGCGTAGATAGAGAGAGAGATATGGGGATGGGGCAAGATGATGAAAAATATTGGGCATTGCCAAAAATAAAAAAAATGGCTTTTTGTGCCAAAACAGCAATAAAGTCGAAAAGCAGTTTATCAAATCTCCACGCACCGAGGGGGGTGGTGGTGTTGCCCAGAGCGGGGGATGTGGCAGAGTAGAGTGATGTCTCCCCGATGCCACAAAACAAACAACAAAAGCCCCCGATGATTACGCATCGTGTGTCGTTGTAGCCAGTCTTCTTCTGACCAAAACATACAAAAGAAAATTAAATAAAATGACAGGAGGCGAATTTTGAAATACCCTTGAGGTTTTTGATTTTATTTTTGAGTGATAATTTGAGAGATTCTTAGGAAATTAAATTTTTATTAATAAAATATTGGATGCAGATTGAAATTACTAAGTAAATATTTATATATTTAAAATATTTTATTAATCTAATTTTAATTATTGAGGCTAAGAGAGAAAATATATAAAAAACAATTGTGATTATTTAAAAGTTATTTTATTTTGTAGAAACAACTCCAAACTTTCATATTATAAATACAGACTTGTATATTTTTCAATTTTATATTTCTCGCGCGTTCAAAAATTAATGTACAGTTAACAAACAATTAAAAGAATACTTAAAATGATTCCTCAAGGCGTCACAAACTTCTAGCCAATTTCAGGATGCCATCTCTCGAGTGGTCCTCGCAGCATCCTAGACTCCGGAAAACTTTTCCAGCTGCCTTCAAACCGCAAAATTGCGGGAGGGAAAATCGGAGCTGTAATGAAAGAAGCGTTAAATGTCTTAATTTTTCTTGGGGAGAACTCTCTTTGCCGTTGTCAGTTTTGTGCTTAGTGAAAGTAAAACGCGTGACAGGCAATTTTCACAGAAAAGTTTTTTCTTTTTTTAAGAAACTCCCCGGCGAAATGACAGCGGGGTTTCGGGGCAGCAGCAGAGTCCAATGAGCCGAGCAAGTGAGCAATGGGTCGCCACTTGTGCGGTCAGTTTTTGGTTTGAATTATTGACATTTGTGTCAGGTCGCCTCCGCCCCAAAAATATTCCCCCCACCCCCGGCCCCTGCATCTCGAATTTCTGTGGCAACGGTTCCAATTTCTGTGGCGACAGCTGCGAAGGGGGAGCTGTGGATTATATAGAGTCGTGCCATGAGCACTGGCTATTTGTGGAATTTATGCAATTTGAAGTGACTTCTGTTTGATTCTGTCTCTTTCCCCTTGCCGTTTTGCGGTGAGCCGGAATTTTCGATTCATGTGAGGCGGAAAACAAATGAAAGGCAAATTCTAATGAATAGCTAAAGTGTGGATAAATGGGGTAGTTATTTAATGTATAAATGAGCTCGTCACGAGTTTAGGTGGCAAATAATTATTGCATTGCCAAAGGATATAAATAATTGTGGTATTTGGAAACGGGAATGTTTTGCATAAATAGATAATTAAAGGTGACTTTCCAGAAGGATTAATTAATGTGTTTCCTTACGGTATCAATTTAAAAATGGTTTATTTGTGGCTCAATTTTAATGGCTTATTATTGCTAAATAACGATTTAAAATTTTGCACAAAATTGTATCCAACATCATAGAACCATTTCCACGCATTGAGAATCATATTTAACCACCGAATCGCGTATTTGTCACCATTCCGTCATATTGTCTGCGAATTAAATGTGTTTATTTTCTTCGTTAAATTTTTATTGGCTGCCATATAGATTTAATTATATTTAACGATATCATCAAATTGTACAAGAAGAGGCTCAGAGTGCTTGACATTATTCTGGGACATTTCGCAATGAGTAATGTTTTTTTTGGGCTAACTTTCCGTTTCTGTCCGCCTGCAATTGTTAACAATTATTGTGCGAGCTTGTGTGTATGTGTTGTATATATATTTCTAGGGCTCTTTTTTTTTGTTATGGCAACAGCTGCTGCAGTCCAACAATAAATAAACAGCGGGCCACTTGAAATTGGATCGCCAAAAAAGAAAAATAAACAGCGGGACGACAGACGGCAGCCGCCGTAAACACGACGGCAAACACAAACACTCTCGCCCAGGGAGTTTTCACTTTTCTGACACTTGACTTCGACTTGGCCAAGTCCGAAGTGGCTTGACCCTGCCCCTGCCCCCTCCAGATCCCTTCCAGGCCACGATGATGTCACAGCGGCCATAATAACTCATAAATGAAAAGTGAAAATCATGAGAGCATGGCCCTGCCTGCCTGCCTGCCTTCCTGCTCGCCGTAGAAAGTTGCGCAAATTCTTTGGCCCTGGGGTTTCGTTTCAGTTAAATATTTGTTGAATTGTCACGCTTCTTTACATCATCAGCATCTGGGGGCCGATTGTCATCGGATTCATCATCGCCATCGCCATCATCGTTGGCCGCCGTCTTCACCTTCGTTCCAGCCGCATCCTGCGTACGTTTTTGAGGACAGCCCTCGCTCGATTTGTTTTATTTTACATTTCTCTCGGTTGGGTGAAAAAAACCCCAATGGCAAGTGAATTTTCATACCCTAAGACTACAGAGTTTAGGGGAATTTGTTATGAGATAAAATGCATTTATTATATTGTTTAAGAAACTGGAAATTATGATTTTGGGGGTACCTTTTAATTGGCTTAAAAATAATGAGTTGCTAGTTTTCTTAAGCCTTTGAATAACAATGCAATGGATCATAAAATCTATATTAAATATATTTATCAACTCTGTTTACATATTTAAATTTTTCCCCCAAAAGAGTACCTTCTCTTCGGCATTCTCAACCTTAAATCGTTAAAAGCAGACTCTTATTTCTCCTTTATATCTATTGAATGCATGTCTCGGCATTTACGTGCTGTTAACGCCCCAGTCTCGAATTTAATTCCACAGCTCCGAGCGAGTTTAACTCGAGTTGCTGATGCCAAAGTATCTGAATCTCAATCTGAGTTTGTATCTGCAGCTGAAGCCGAAGCGGTGGCTGTTCGCCTGCGGCAATTATGAAACGGCAGGAGGCAGACGGCGACTTGCGTTGACATTGATAAAATCGCTGGACGCGTGCTGAGGCCAGACGACAGATCAGCCAGAGATATGTAGTATATACCTATATATGTGCACATACGGATGACAGAAGGTAAAAGAAAGAAGAAAATAGGGAGTTCTGGAGCCCGAGGCTCATAACCTTTTGCCAAGCTACTTTTGCTTTCATCGGAATGAGACTCGACTTCTTGGAAAATTGTATCTATTGACCGAATGCCTCTAAGTTGCCTGCATTTGCTTAGCATAAATTGTCCAGACTTCTAGGCTTTTTCATTCGCTTGACATTCACTTTTCAGTGGGAACTCCAATGTAATGTATGCCACGGGAGTTCTCCCAGGGGTCAAAGACGCACACAGAAATCGAAAGTAGTAATCTGCTTAAAGAAAGAATATATTCTTAGAGTTGGAAGTGTCTGAAAGTCTCAGGGAGAAAAAGATAAGAGATTAAATATATATACGTATTTAAGGGAAACTGAATCTAATCTATTGAAGCATTTATTTTAAAATAGAGAAACGACTTTTGTTGTTAATTAAAATGTAACTTATTAACTGGTAATAATACCTTGCCAGAAACTTGACTTGTAGGTTTATTTTCCTAACATTTACCATTAAATAACGTTTACATAACTTACTTAAAATGCTAAATATTCAAGCTAAACAAAAAGGGCTTAGAAACTCAAGACCCATAAACCGATTTAACTTTACCTTAAAGTCTTCCTCTGCCATATACATAAGACCTCATGAACTCATGAACTCACTCAGCTGGCTGAATAAGACGAATTTCCCCCCCTTTTTTTTTGGGCTCGGATTTTCGGGGTGGATGTTTGGCTGCCGCCTGGGAACCGGTAGCGACGTCATTTAAATAAACAATGTGCACTGGTTCAAATTTATGCGCATATCAAGCTGACAAGGTTATGAAAATGCTAACACAGCCTGCGACTGTCAGACAGCCTGGATCCAGGCATTCCCTCCTCCACATGCCCACCAACTCCCTGATCTGCTTGTTGGCTTGGATGAGTCCGTATCCGTGTCTCTGTACCTTTCCTCTTAGTCACAGTTTACCTACGATTCATGTCTGCCGTCTTCCAGTTGTGCATAATTTTCGAAGGCGGGGGCATAATTGAAATGTAAATTCTCGAGTAGAGTAGAGACGGCCCAGCTGAAATTAATATTTTGTTTGCCAACAAAATAAACTAGAAATGGCATAAGAAATTAAGGTGCCATAACAAAAACAGGCCAAAGTGTCAAATGTGTGTGTGGGGATAAACAAGTGAGTTGGATGCCAGTTGGATGTGGGGCATCCAGGCGAAAAGTTTGATTACTTTAAGGAGTGGGAATAATAGAGAATAAATTGTGCTATGGATAGAGAAGTTTTCCGAAGTTTTGAGTTAAGTGAGACTAAAAACATTATTTTATATATTTCAATTAACATTTCTCCCTCACATTTAATATAAATGAAAAAGACTGCAAGGATGCAGAGACCTTGCTTTGAGCAGTAACAAAATCCTACCCTATTTTCATATAATTTCAGCTCTTCCATTGTTCCCCGGCAGCAAACAACTTTATCATCAGCTGCATTCCCCCGGCAGACAACCCCAACCCCATCGTCATCTACACACAAAGCAACTCATTTCCCTTAAGCATATGCAAAATACATATTTAACATATTTTTTGCGCTGGCATTTATATTTACTTTTTGCTCTCTGGTTTTTAGGTGGAAATAGTACATCTTTATGGCGGCCATTTGGTTACACATTTGGTAACTGGCGACGAAGCTCTCTCAAAACGTGACTTTGCCTGCATTTTTGTGCCACTTGCGGGTGGATCTCACCCCGTTGAAAAGCCAGAAGCCACCACTCCGCCCCGCCCGTCTGCTTGACCCCCACCGAGCAGACACACTTGTGTAAGACCCACTTTGGCGGTTTCATAATCAACACATCCAAGTGCCGACGACGGCGGAGGCGACGACGGCCATTTTGCGGCCGCCATCGGGAAAATGGCCAGCTAAGTGCCACCCACCGCAGGAAAAACTCTTGGGAAAAACCCTAGCCCCCTCGGAACACCCTCTTTCACGCGGCTTTATTCTCTCAGTCGGCCTGCATAAAATGCTGCTTATTAAATTTCGCTCAATTTTAATAAGCAACTTTTTTGTGCGCACATTTTTCAAGAAACAAAGTGAAAAATGCTGCAATTATGAGTTTTCCTCCTCAACAAGATACTTGAATAAAAAAAACAGGAAGTGAAAGCTTATGAAAACCACGATGTGGGAATACCCTGCTTTAATTTAAGGAATTTAATGATGATTAAATTAACTCGCCTTTGAGTTAAAGTATCTTAATTTGTATAAGATTTAATCAGGCTATAAATTCAGTGAAATACATATTTTTATGTATCAATAATAATGCAAAAATGTGCTTTGATGAGGGGAAAAATTGCTATTTATTACTCTTTCCTCAAAACCATTGCTATTAAATTGCAGATAATTTTACAAATTAAAGCCACTATCATGAAATCCCTTAGAAACAAGAGGTTCGCTTAGATCCGATTTTATTGAAAACCCATCCTTGTAGATACAGATACCACGCCCCATCTAATCCTAACTAAAAGAAAGGGTATTATGAACCACCACACATACACCGTACAAAAAAAAAGCCAGCGATGGCAGCTGGCGGCTCGGACTGTGATGACTTTTAATGAATTTTTCACGCGCGCTTTTGCAAATGAAACTCATTTTGCAGCGGCACGTTCTTGCCGCCTTTTCCATCAGCTCTCTCGCATCTGGCGGAGGCATTTAAAGCAGATTTGCTCGCATGAAAGCGAAAACTAGCGAAACTAAAATGTTATTACGCATACGCTCTGTTGGCCGACGGATGGCCCTAAAATTTGGGTCAATTTTAGTTGCTGTTTTTTCGCATGCTGCTGCTGGAGCTTTTCTGTAAACGAAAAAAAAGTAATTTCCAAGCACAAGTGTTTCTCACTTGGTATCTTTTGGGGAGTCCTCTGTTTGGGCGACAGTTCAACGACTGCGAATTGTTTAAACAAAAGCTGAAGAAGCAGCAAGCTTTTCTCTAGTTTTTTGCAAGCAAAATGAAAGAAATGAGTTCACCTGCCCGTTTCGTTTATTTTAATTTGTAAGATATTGTTGTTATTGTTATCCCCGTTTTTTTTTTTGCTCTGTTGGCCAACAAATAAAACAGAAATGAGCTGGGTTTTGTGGCCTAATTAGTTTCACCTGTGTCAATGTGCAAACAAAGCCGCCAAAGCACATGGAATGTATGCCAGGAGCTTTTCTGCCGCTGCTGGTGCTACTGATGATGATGAAGAAGACAACACCAGACATATATGCAAATATATATATATAGTAAAAATATTAAAAAGGGCAGTGGGTAGGCGGGCATGAGGAAGCCAGACGAGACTGCAGCCAAAACAATGCCAACATTTAATGAAAATCCATCCAGAGCAAAAAGCTTCATTTCGCTATTCCTACACAACACAGAAATATTAAAATAAATGAGCAACATGAACAGGCTATTGCTTTAACATTTTGTAACTTTGAGCTAGCTAATTAAAGCTCCACAAAATAATAGACAGGAAAGTAAGTACTGCAGGTACATTCTTCACATCCATATGTATGAGTGCATTTGGATTAGAAGTTAGATTCATGAGTGGGTGTTACAGATGACTCATTAACAAAGGCCGGGCCAAGCCGCGAAAGTGACTAGTTTGCTCTTTGCTGATAAACATAAAAAGCCTTTCCCGAGCTATGACTGGTCTGAAAAACAAAGAAGATTACTTGGGTTGCTTGGATGATGCATTCAAAATGCATTCAATCTAATTATAAGTAATTTAAGGAGTGGACAAATTGTTTTATGAATGTTCTGGCAGTATATATGCGATATATAATTGAATTCACACCGGAAAAGCAATTATTTTACATTGGAAACTTCTTTTAAAACTTCCCTAAACTTCTCTTTAATTATACAAAAATTAATCCCAATTTCTACAAATTTTCCCAATCAATCTAATTAATATTCTCCCGAATCCATCCCAATGTAAATCCCCATCTGAATCATCAGGCTTATCCCCCTCGCAGCGGCTATCAAAAACGAGCGAACTAATAATGTCTTGCGAATGCGAAGCACATAGCCGGGAACTACACACACTTAAAGCGGTTTCATTGTTACTTCCGAGAAGTGTTTACCACCAAGTCTGGGCCTCATATAGATGGTGTTCTTGGTCACCTCCAGCCATAACTGACGGTTCTTGGAACCTATTGAGCTGAGCAGCAGGAACAACAAAAACAACTAGCGAAATAAAAGTTAAAGTCGCACACGTAAAACCAAATAAATTACGAGTCAAACAAACAAGAACCTGCAATCCCGCTCGACTCATAAATAAATAAATAAATAACTGAAGAAAATAGAAAAACAAAGAGCCAAGAAATACCCAAGAATACACGCAGCAAGGTAAAAAAATGTAAATTATTGAACGAATTAATTCAAAGTTCAAGTCACACGTTTTACGTGCGAAAAAGACAAACGCAAATCAACAACAACAAATCGAAATAAACAAAATGAAGACAAAACGAAAGCAAAAGTTGTCCGTGACGAGGGCACGAGGGGAGGAACCAGACTAGAATAAATTTTTAATTTCAATTTCAGTATCAACAGTGCGCAGACTTCGATGAGGGCCACCAGCATGAAAAAATAAAATCACTTTCTATGGGTCGCCGATAGAACTCAATCTGGTTCTGCTTTTGGTATGATCGGCATTTATGTGTACACTACAAGAAATTTACAAAATATTAAATAATACTACTTATTTTTGTACGTTTTTAAAGCAGAATAGTAATGGGAAAATAACAAAAAAAGTTATAAAATTTTTAAAGCTTTAAAATTGTGGAGAACTTTTGTTCTAATTGACAAGAGGAAATCTTTTAATACTAGGCTTAATCAAAAATCCCTAAGCATAAATTATTTTAATAATTATTTTCCACCAGAACTAGTTTTATAATTTTTATAAAAATTTCTCTCTTTTTATTAGCAAATTTCTTAGAGTGTACCATTTATGTGGCGGCAGGGCAACCCGCTAATTGCGTAGGCGCTGTCCCGCATGACCAACTAGATTTACTCTAGGTTAGACAGAGAAGGAAAACCGATAGACAGAGATAGAAGTAACCACCAAAGAGAACAAAATAGAGGTGGATTATGAGGTGGGTCTAGTCTCGTCAGAGTTGTAGGTGAAGGTCACCGCTTTGTTGTTCTATTTGCCATTTGTTATGCTAATTTTACTTTGGTATTTTTGTAAAAATGTCTTACCATTTGAACATAAATCATTCACACATTTCTTTATCGGTTCTGGCATTTCATTTATATTTTATTAACACTGCGAATTTGTATAATTGGACCAGTTCCTTAGGGCATTTTTTGCATGTTTGTTTAGTTTCAACACTTAAAACAGTCTCCAAAGACCAATTTCATTTTTTTGTTTGTGTCCAGGGATTTATTGTTATTAATGGCATTGAAGTTTTGGACTGATTATTTTTATGGGAGGAACGAATTTCTTGATTAATAACAATTTTTCATGTGTTTTCTTACACAATTTGGGAGCACTAACTTACTAAATATAAAATATTTCTCATAGATAATAAAATAATATAATGTTATGCTATTAAAATAATATAAATATTTTGGATTACCATTTCAATTGAGGCGTACATATTATAAAGTTGGTAAATTATATAAAAATTCGAATGAAATAAATATTATATTAATTTTAAAACAAATTACATTATTCAGACTTTGATATTAGGTAGAAACCGGAAGAGATCCCCATGTTTGCTTTATTAATTCACAATGAAAAACAGGCCTAAAAATATTTCACACATGGAATATCTCACCGTTTTGTAATGTTCTGAAAATTACGTATACGTCGCGTGGTGCGTGTCTTACACAGAAGCTCACCACCAAAGAGGAGACGAGAAGAAAAAGATACAGATACACGAGCGAGTGAGTGAGAATGAAGCGAACAGCGTAAAAACGAGACGAAGAAGAAACGCCAACTGCAAATTGTATGGCATTAAGAGACATTGTTGCCATAGCTAAGTGCTTTTAATGTTTATTAATTATGCAATTAAATTTTGCTGGCCATTTAATTGTTTAATACTCAGACATATAAATATACCATATACACTAAGAGATACATTTGACCGGGCAGCTTCTGCGGTTTTCCCTGCTGTTTGTATCTTTTTGTAATGACGCCACTAATGCGCATTTAATTTGACACATTTGACTTGGCTTTTCGACTTTTCGGCAACTCTACAGGCCCGGGCTCGTGCCTAATGGGCCAGTCTTTTACAGCTCTTAGCCAAGCGGAATTATGTCAGCTAATTATTTAGTTAACATCGTTATGAGCCACAGTCCGTCCCGTCCCGTCCCATTCCACAAACAATTGTGAGCAATTTTTCTATTCATTGAGTGGAAATTGTTTTTGTACCGAGTTTTGTTAGGTGCTGCCGTCTGCCATATACATAGCTGGCATATAATTTTCAAGACCCTGAGACCGGAGCCAAGGTCAAAGTATTTAGCATTAGTTAGATGGCTCAGCGGGGTCCGCAGATCTTTTTTGTGCACTTTTGGGAGTCACGAAGCGGCACGAGAGACGTCACCAAACAGAACTCTTCTTTTCAGTTCGCTTTCATTTCTAGACACACGACAGCATACTGAGATATATCCACATAAAACTCGGCTCGCCCGAAGGCCATATAAATTATGATAATCATAAGAATTACTTGTGTCTCCCTCAGCCTCCCTTAAGAAATTCTCTTGCTTCTTAGCCTCATTTGCGTCTTTGCATGTTGTGTAATAAAGCTGGAAAAATAAACGTATAAAAAATAAATGAAAACGAATCAGCCACAAAGGGGGGACAAAGCACAATACATACATATGTATGTGCGAAAATTCAGCAAAATTGAAATTGAATTGAAACAGCAGCTTGGCATACTTTACGATTTCTTTACGTGCCTTACTTTAAAGACTCTGCTGTTTGCGGTCTTCGATTTAATTCTGCAAGGATTTCTTTTTATATAAAAAACTTCTCTCTTCTTTTGCTTTTTTTCTGCCTTTCATTGGCTTTAAAATTGATGAATGTTCTCCTGGTTCTTTGGCGAAGGGTCGCCTTTGCCCGAGCAAATCATTTGAGCAACGAGAATGCATTTTGATGGGCATTAAAGCTTTCAAATCGGGTTTATCGATAAGCTCTTTTGTGTTGCCAATGGAATTATTTATGGACTCTGGCTGAGAGTGAATGCTGAAAGATGTTTTCAATATTTGGGGGTGGCTTGGAACTTTAAAACATATATATGATTGTTCACATGTGGGTTACGAGCGCAATTCAAAGTTTGCTATAAAATAAATGAAGGAGAAATAAAAAGGAAAACGTATAAGTGCGGAAAAAATAAGCAAATAAAAAATCGGATTGAATAAACACTTTTTATGGCTGACACTTTCTGAATGTTTTATGAAATCAAAGGATGTTCTGTCTTAGTAAAAAATGAAAGAGAAAGCGTCTCTTTAGAGTTTTATTCAAGGATGATATAGCAATTTAATTTTTACAATCAAAATAAATATCTGATTGGTACCTTAAAAATATTTATAGTATAAATAAAAATATATAACAATTTTAAGTTGTACTACCGAAATGAAATGTATCTCCTCTGAAATTCTGCTGACGTTCCTGATTAGATAAATCAATTAATTTCATCTTTACAGTCAAATCAAATATTTATTGAAGTTAACTTTGATTTATTCCATCCAGAGTCGGGGGACTTCTATAGCTTTTGTTATCCCATTTCTTGGTATTCCTCACCTTACCCCGTACACCTGATGATTAATGGTCTCGATAAGCTCGGATGATAAATATTTAATTATTTCATTTAACCAAAAAAAAATCTTTGGCACATTATTTATCTGCATGACATGACCAAACAATTTCAATTGTCACAATATTTATTTTATTTCGTTTCTTCCTTAACCCCTTTCGCCCATTGTTGTTGGCCAAATTTGTTGAAGCCATTCGATTGAAATCGCATTTCGTATCGATTTAAAATTCAATGCATTCTGCATCCGCCATCAGCCACGCCCACACCACACTCGTGTGGCGGATGGATCGCCGGGCCGCCTACCAAAAATGGTTTTGCCAAATCGTTTTCGGGTGATTTTCATGGATTTTTATATTCAGAAGCCATCGATGAACTGCAGCTTTTGTGTCATGTACAACATGCTGAAGTCACTGGTGACGACGATGATGATGATGATGATGATGGTGGTAGAGATGGAGATGGGAATGGAGATGATGATGTTATCGATGGCGATGACGATGATTGCTTGTGCGCTTTAAATTTATTAAATTCATCAGCACTGACAGTTGACAAAACAAATCGCCGCCTCACAACAGCAGCGGCAAACAAATTGCTGCCCAAAAAATGTGACAAAGTCTGATCTAAAATAAAATATGGCAATAAGAAGACACGACTTAAGAGTGAACATTGAATGATGAAGTGGGTTTTTTGTCATTGGGGATACCCTAAATGATCGGAGAGTGGTGATATTTGTTGGAAGTGAATCTGGTTTGGCATTAAATATAAAGTATTTGTAATAAACAGGAAACAAGGGATATTTTTTAAGCATACCTTTTTCAGTAAGTAAATTAAGTATGAAGGATTGAATTGATTAAAGGTAACTACTAATTAAAAATAAAAACTTGCAAAGAACAAAAACTTGAGGTTGAAACATACATATATATAACGAATATGAGGCAATTAAAATATTCTTTATTTATTTAATATTTATTTAAAAGTAATCCTAAAATAATATGTTTTCCAGGGTATTCTTGGCTTTCATGTTCCATAAATTTAACCATTCTTTATTCTTGTTTCCGAAGCCGCTGCAGCCATCCAATCATCGACCACACGTTTGGCATATGAAATGATTTGTGCCCATTGTTCAATTGTTGGACGTGTCGGCTCCTCGGGCTTTGTGGTGAGTGCTGACTGTTACTGGGTTCCTGGCCTGTTCGGAATTGATTTGGTCGGCTTGGGCTCCCAGTTTCCAGAGCTGCCTGCCGCCTGTCGCCCGCTGTCGATGGCGCGTATTGATAATTGAAATCAGGCATGAAATCGCTGCGGCCACTTGAATTATGGCGTTTGCCTGGCGCTTTTGTTCTCGCCACACACACATTCCCTGCGACCCCCAAAGACATCCGACACACAGTAGCGGCTGCCAATTTGCATAACAATTTGAAATTCTCGGCCAGTAACGAGCCGAAGGATGGAGGATGCTCCCAGCCCCCGCAAGTCCCTCCCTCTGATTGATTGCCACACGCTTTGGCGCTTTTGATTGTGAGCCAGTTCCCACTTATGCCATATGGCTACTTTAAATTCCTACTTTTTTTGGCCAGCAGCAATTAATCGGATTCCTTGGATAAAGAGTGGCAGCCTTCTCTTCTTCATTGTTCACCAAGGTCCAAGGGAGGCAAAGAAAAAAGTCGGAAAAGATATATGTTTTTAATAAGTTTGTGAGCACATTGTGTTGGCTTTGACTTTACTTGTAGCGTACATGCCACGCCCTCAGCCGCTGCATATGTATGCCTGCAGCCAAAAAAACTTGACAGGCCGCAAAGTGAAGGAGCTGGGACCTTCGCTTCGGAGACAGTTGAAAAGAGCAGCCAGGGCACCAAGTTGCCAAAGTTCGCAAAAGATATGGTAGCAGGAAGAGCTGTACATTAAGATACAGAATATGGAATGCTCTTACAATATGTAAAAAAAAAAATACTTTAACAACTTTTATCCACCCCTGATAAGGTTATATTCAATTTAACTATTAATTGTCTTACTTTTAAATTCCCTAAAATATTGCTTGGAATCAAGACAGACTTTATTTAGTACATCCTTTAAAAAGGGTATTAATGAGGCCATTTAAAGCAGCCTTCGGGCCACCAGCGACGACAGGGAGCTTGGACGAGGATGTGGATGCTTTGGAGACAGCAGCTGGCAAAGACAGTGGCTGGGTTTTCTTTATGGTTGCCATGTGGGTGGTCGTCTCCCTCCCTCGGTAGCCCGCCTTCAGCTCCTGCAGTTGCATTTATTAGTTCTTGTGAAAATGTCTTACGCTTGAGCGCAGCAATTAGTGTTGCTATGGTAAAGGAAGAATAGATGAGAAAGAAACGGAGATAAATAGGGGAAAATAAGAAGAAAATGGTGGCGAGTCTGAGACATGAGAATCTCATGTGTTACCTTGTTTATGTAAGGTATTTTTTATATGAAGTCAAAATTAAAGAACAAAAAGTTTCTTGGCATTTTATTTGTTCTTTAATAAAGTATGAAGTCTTATTACTAACAACTTAATTTAAAAATATTTGTTTTAGTCGCTCTTATTAAGCTTTGCTTGAAATAAAATCACAAAATAGGACTCTACAGGAACCAGTGGCTTAACCATGACTTCTTGACACTTTTGACACTTTGTGTGCGGTAAAAAGCAACTGCTTTGGACCCCGATAACCCCTTTGGAAGCCTCTTAGAAATCCCCCAGATACCGAGACACACACACACACTCATGTGTGTTTAAAATTCTATCTGCGGACTGTGCAAGTGTCCGTGTTTGCATTGCCGCGCTCGTTTGTCGTCTATTTGCTTAGACATTGCGCTCGCATCGTATGGAATCGCATCGCATGGCCCGGCGTACATGGCGTATGCGTAACCTTGAGCTTTGTATTCCGATGATATTGCACAGGCTAGTGCTTGTGAGGCAGACCGACATCGACATCGGCATCGGCATCGGCATCGATGATGATGATGTTGCTATTGCTGTTGTTGCTGCTGCTGCAGAGTCGGCGAGCTAACGACACGCATATGACTGCAATATGCTTGAAAAAATATAACAATTATGGCTAGTTAAGAATTCTATCATGCTTTCCTCCCCCGCTATCCCCTTTCCAGCCTTTCCCTCCATCTCTTTTTGCGGCCATGCGGTGCAATTAGTTACTTGAGTGCTGAGTACATAGCAAACTCGTAATCGATGGGAATGATTGTGGATTGCCACCGGCGGTGCAGAGTTCTTTGAGGTCTTTCTGGTCAGTCTTGAATGTACAAGTTAAGTAAGCTTAGATCTAAATTTGTGTTAAATATAGGAAGATCATGTAAAAATACATTACTTAGAATTATTAATTATATTAATTTAGCTCCCAAATATTCATTATGCTAGCAGATTTTATCATCATAGCTTTGCTAATATTTCCAGAGCTTTCTTAACCTCTCTGAACCGCATTTCAGGGCCAACGCTGCGTATGCGTAATCGAACATCCCATATTGCGCATACGCAATGCAATCCGTATGCAACCTTGTTCCGTACTTCCACACCGACTGACTATCTTCCGCTTGGAATAAGTACAAAGGAAATTGGCTAGAGCGGGAATAACTTTGGTTAGAAAAAAACATCAACATCAACAAGTGCAACCGGTCAGCTGCATTAATGCCAAGAATTTCTAATAGGAAATGCCGAACAACACACACTGAAAACTGAAAATTGTTCCAGCAAATCTCTCGAACAACAAAAACAGCAACATCGAAGTCAACTAGCCATTAAAAAGGCGCGACATTGCGATAGAGAGAGAGAGAGAGAGCCGAGTAGAAAAAAGTTCTGCTTACGTGACCACAGCAGCAGTGAAGATTTACACGTCTGACCTTGGAGGCGAAAATCTTGCTGCAATCTTCAATAATAAAATTAAATATAATTGCTGGAGGGAGACGTTAGAATAGAGCGCTGCCAGGCAGCCACTCAACAACAACAACAACAACAACAACAACAATGGCAAATGCAAAAGCAAAACTGCCAATCAAATTGTCAGTCAAGTGGAAAAGAGCAAAAACTGCAACACGAGCGCGGTAGCGAAGAAATTTTCACAAAAACCCAAAGCCAACGACGACGAGAAAGGAAGATAATTTCACACAAGGTGAAGAATTAATACTCTTGCTTTTAATAAATATTTCTTGAATATAAGAAATCCCTAAAATGTTATCTTTTTAACAAAATTAAAGAGTACCTTTTTAAGAGGGGCTTTAAAGGGCTTCATTTCATAAGGTTTGTGTTACAAACTCCTTGCTAAAACCGTAATACCCTTTACGTAACACAACTTCTCGCTCTTCCCCTAACAAGATAGGGAGAGGGAGAGAGATCGGGGCAGAAAACTAACACCCCGGCCATATACCAACCATATATATATGTATGTTTATATACTGTAGGGGATGTGTGCAAAACTTGGCAAAAACAAATAGTGCAAAGACCTTGAAATGCTGCTGGGATTGGAGGCAGCCGAGCAACAACAACAAAATGCAAAATCACCCTGGAATAACCAGCAAACAACAACAAAAACCACAAACAACAACAACAACAACAAAATGCAACACGCAAACTTAGAACCGAAACGAGCGAAACAAATCGACAAGCGGATGGAAAAGCAGCAACAATAGCAGCAGCCGCGCCGATGTTAAAAATAAAGAAATAAATAAACAAAATACTTGCAACTAATTCGCAAGAAGAAACTGGGAATTTACACAAAGTATTAACGAATCGGGATGACCCTTTTTGGATTTAAGAATTTTTTTTAGATATTTTGTAAATAAATAAGAAGAAATAATTAAAGAAACATAATAACATGTCTTTAATTAACAACAAACCTTTAAAGAATACATTAAAGATTTTAAAGAATAAAGTTTATTAATTTAATAAATATTATTAATATCAATGTAATATTACACAATAATAATTATTATTATAAGCTTGGTAATTTTTAAAAATAACTATAAAGTGATCTGGATTCTTAGAAACACAATTTAAATTCAAGAAGCCAAGGTAGATCCACTTAAAATGCTAATCGGGAATTCTACCCTTCTTAAATGAATAATATCAAAATTATTCCGTTTGAAAATTCCAGTATTTTCTATTTATCGTCAAACAAATCAAAGTCAACTTGTCTGCTTGCTAAGTAGGCTTAAGGCAGTCCCCCCATCACGTGGAATCATTTACCTAGCTGCACAGCTTCCTCACCTTTGATTAATCAACCATTATGGCCAATTGAATATTAATCACACGATTAAAAGCTTGTGCAAATTGCTTAATTATTTGTTAGGGTATTTCAAGTTGACCTCAAACGATTTCCTAAAGATGCATTCTGCAGCAGCAGAGGCGGCTGCCGAGAGTAATTTGTAAAATGAGGGGACTGCAGATTGTGGAGCTGCCAGCTGCCAGATGACGGGGATTCTGGGGGATGCTGGGCGAGGCAAAGGCTTGTGGTTATGGGTTTGTACTTGGCACCAGCACATTTCATTATCATCTTCATTAGAAGAGCCAGAGCAGCGAGATAAGCTAAGGCGGATTCTCCATTACAATTCAGAAAAGCGCCTCTGCGGCGTCGCCGTCGTCATCGTCATCGTCTTATGGCGCAGTAAAGATTTATTTTCCATAGCAGCCGCTGTCGCCGCTGCTGCGATGGATGCCTATAAACTAAACAGAGTCTGACCGTACAGTGGACACTGCTTACAGAGAGCTAAGAAAGTGAACTATAAACTATAGTAAATAGTATTTATTTAATAATATATGTAAAATGCATGTAAATTGATTAAATAATTTTTATAATTTTATACCAACATAATTACATAATAAATATAATAAAAATATTTATTATTTTATTT
>JAEIIL010000141.1:0-16210 GCA_018905715.1 Drosophila lini | reverse complement strand
GGAATTCCACAGGTTAACAGAATTTTCTGTTAAAATGAGAGGCTAACAGAATTTTGTCTAGGGAATTCCCCAGAATGAGAGCGGCTCTCTCGCTAGCGATTTTCTAGCTGAGCGGATTAAAAAAATGAAGCGGGGGGAATTTTATCGATTAAATTGTCATCGATATTCAGCCAATGATAGGGAATCGATGTATCGTCGATGAATTCGTGGAAAAGTTCAACATATTTGATTTCTTATATTTTATTATAATTTATGCTCGTTGAGGAATCCGGAAGTTTTGGAATTGGGATTCCAGATTTCAAAGGCTGGCTTAGGAAATAGTCAATGTTATATATTATTATTTTCCAATGTATGTAGATTACAGTTGAACGCGATTTTGAATGAACAGGGGCCAAGTTAATTCGTTGTTGATTAACTTTATTATAATTTCAAAATTCCGGATAAATTGGAAATGGCGGTTAATGTGAAATAGAATACCCATATCTAAAAACAGAATGGCATCTCTGCCGACTATAGAAACGGACTAACGGAAATTATCGAAAAAAAATCGCCATCCCTGGGAAAGCAACAACACATCTCTTGTTTTTCTTTCACGGAATCGTCATCGTTTTTTGGCCCATTAATTGCAGAGAAAACGCTTACCATTTTCTGCACAGCCACGAAAACGCCCGGCGAACGGTAAAAGCAAATCCGCAAGACCTCACACAGACCACCACATACAAATTCCGGTCAGCGCCACACCCGCGGAGCAAGGAAGAACAAGGGTTCTTAGCAAGACACAATCACAGTCAAAGCACTGCCCCTGCCCTGGTTTCGTGAATCACCAGTGAGAGAAGCAGCAGAAATATGGAACAGACGCAGATCACCGATGCGGAGAAGGTGCGCATTGTGTCGGACTTCATCCTGCACGCCCCGCCCGGCGAGTTCAACGAGGTGTTTAACGATGTGCGCGAGCTGCTCAAGAACGACACTCTGCTGAAGGACGGGGCCAGCCACGCCTTCTCACAGTACAACAAGGACCAGCTGACTCCGGTCCGCATCGAGGGCAGTGAGCACAACGCGATCATATCGGAGTACAACGATCTGGGTAAGCAGTGCCCATAAATGGCCATAACAGATAATGAGTCACGACCCCCGCATCAAAGCGCAAATATTTGGGGTTTCGTTGATATCTATGGTGGGTCGAATAAGCCTTTCCGTACTGATAAGCCAATTGCATTTCAGGCAATGGTCGCTTTTACGATCCGCGAACAAAGCAGGCCTTTAAATACGACCACCTACGGAAAGAGGCCGCCGACTACCAGGACGTGGAGGCGGATGCCAATGCGGAGCCATGGAGGGCTGCCCTGGACCTGGAGACGCTAGCCTACACTGCCAGTCACTATAGACACGGGGTAACATAACAATCAGTGTGGATCTATTTGTCTCCATCGCTAATGCTTTTGCCATTCTTTTCGCAGGTTAGCTCTGTCTTCGGTAAATCGCAGGGCAACCAGATTACCCTAACCATTTGCATCGAAGACCACCAGTTCCAGCCGAAGAACTACTGGAACGGGCGATGGCGCTCACAGTGGCACGTCAGCTTCCAGGCGGGCAGTGGCTCCGCCGAGCTGAAGGGCGTTCTAAAGGTGCAGGTGCACTACTACGAGGACGGCAATGTGCAGCTGGTGTCCTCGAAGGAGTGCCGCGAGAGCGTAGTGGTTAGCAGCGAGCAGCAGCTGGCCAAGGAGGTGATTCGTCTGATCGAGGAGGCCGAGAACGAGTACCAACTGGCCATTTCGGAGAACTACCAGACGATGTCGGACACGACCTTTAAGGCTATGCGACGTCAGCTCCCAATCACGAGGACCAAGATTGACTGGAGCAAAATCGTCTCGTACAGCATTGGCAAGGAGCTGAAGACGCAATAAGACCAGGAGGTGCAAGCGGAAGCGGAGGGGACACAGTCGACAAAGCGGCCCAACAGTCTTCCACTTGCCATGGACAAGCGAGCATAGGAACCGAACAGCAGCATTAACATAAACATAAAATCCAAACCGAAGGAGCAGGAGTTCGAATAGGGGCGGGCTGGCGCCCGCACAAATTGAATGTCTGTAACTTTCTATATACATACGAACCTATACATACATATATATATATACAGCGTGTATTTATACTGTGTTATTGAAAGATGAAAGTGCATATACATTACTACATATATATTAACTACGATCGGAGAGGATTTGATTGCATGCATTTGGATAATTGTAGCCGTAGCCTGACGGTGAATGATGCTCCTGCCTCGTTCGAGTTCGAGACACCATCGATCGCCACCAATTGTCGCCTTTATCGTTTAAGAAGAGCATTAAACGCGGTTTTTATCATGTACTTTCACCTATGTATGTATTTTTCTAATTTTAAACAACCTCAACACAAACACCCGAGATCAGCAAGTCAAGCTTTAGGCGGTACCATTATTAGAGCCCATCAAGTTTTCTGCTTTCCCGATTGCGCACTGCCACCTGGCAAGAGCAACAATATTACTTAAGCTAAGACCCAGAGCATTTTAGCCAGCGCTCCGTTGGGATAAACCCGTTCACTTCAATAACAAAAGACTTTGATTTTATAAAAAACAATAAATTTGTAATTAAAATAACAACTATACAACACTTAAGATTGCTTGAATTAGTCAAATTTAATGAGAATAAACTAATTGAATCGAATATTGCCACTAATTTGACTGCGTTTCAGCCTGTTCTCTATTCAATTGACTTAGTTCGTGCTGCGCTGGAAGTTGGCTCAGACTCTCGGACAGATCGCTGGCTTGTTCATCGGATTTCTTAAGCAAAAAACGCTTTTCGGGATTGAGTTTAGTTTCCAGCTCGAGGCGATCGATGAGCCAGCCCTTATCCGGCTGATGGGAGGCCCAGAAGTAGAGTGTTCCTGCGGAGTGGGAATTTGTTTTGTATCAATTCATTTTTAAATCTTTTGTCTTACCTTTATCCTTGCTGCCTCGCACTGAAACCTCAAATTGTGCCATGTTTGCATTGCAATTGTTGTTGGGGTTACCCAGGTCGATGCCCGAATCCTTGATAGGTTCCCCCAGCAGCGAAACAGCCCCTCGATGGCTGCGCAGCCCCTTTAGCGCCAGCTTGTAATAGTCGCACGACTTGACCCGATCCTCCATTTTCCAGCGCATGTACATCACGGCGGATATGGAGGCCACGGCACCGTAGACGCATATTTTGCCTAGTGTGCGGTTCGAAGGCATTCTTAGTCCCACCATTTTGCTGGGGTATTTAAATTATCAGTTTGTACTTGTGTAATATTCGTTATTGCCGGTCTCCTAATAGAGGTGGCCGCTGGTCGATAAATCAAAAATTTTAGGCTGAATAAATTAAAAACTTAAGAAAATGAGTACTACTACAACTGGTTTTATTAAAAAGCTTACAGTTGTGGTTTGAAATGTATCTGGGCTGGGCTCTTCCTCTAGTACATAAATAAGAACAATAATATAACGGATATAGATAAATGGAATACCCCAATTAATTTTATCGAATGTTGCCCACCGCTATTTTAAAGTTTTCTTCAATTTATTGGCAGAAATCGAAGTATAAATAAGTTAGTTTAGTCACATAATTAAATTTTTAAGACTCTGAAAATCATTATAATAGCTTGTTTCCCAAAAAATATTAATTGATTGTTTGTTTTGATTAATCAGCTGGCATGAATGGTGTGACCGTATAACGCCACTGGGACTGCAGCTGCCGCATTTCCAATTGGCAGATTATACAACAAAACGAAGGGATTTGTAAATAATTTACTAATTTACTAGTTATCTATTAAAAAGTCTGTCAAGGAGAATCAAAACACACAAAACATGAACAACTTGGCGACGGCACTGAGCCTGTTCAGGCAGCGTTTGATGGCACCGGCCCTGGCCACTTCGGCACGTTGTTATGCCGTGAAACCGGCGGCACCAGGTTAGTCTCCATTTCGATTGCAACTTTTGGCCAAATTCCAATTATATGTGCTTCCACAGCGGGCAAGAAGAAAAAGCTTGGCAAGCTGGGACCCATCATGGAGAAGAAAGTCATTCCCGTGGAAACGGACGCCAACAAGCTGGTGAACTATGTGTGCGGCAGCAATTACCTGAAAACTGGCGAGGATGTCAAGGTGAGTAGTGGGTCCCGAGGCGTTGATCCCCGTTAATACATATTCCTGACAGATCAAGCCGGATTCCGAGTACCCCGACTGGCTGTGGACCCTCAACACGGAGCGTATTATCCCCCTGGATGAGCTGGATCCAAACTCCAAGCAGTACTGGCGGCGCCTGCGGAAAATGGCGCTGCGTCGCAACAACCAGTTGTCGAAGCTGAAGAAGTTCTAGACCCTCCGCTGTAGCCTTAGGTGTTATTGTTTATCGTGGAGACCAGCGACTGGCCCTCAACCCACCCGTGGGGGCATCAGGCTGGGCACTGTTTGCCATGCTTTCCGAAGCAACAAGTGTGCAAACACTTCGATTTTGTATGTTCTCTGCTGAATTCTCGCAAATACATCTTCACTATCTTACACTCCCTTATCAATAATCGCGCTGGTTTTCCGGTATAAAAGTCGCTGGGTGGCGGGAAGCCTCTATTCAGTGAAAGCAAACTTGAAATGTGGAGCGTATCTGGCATAGTACGGCTGCTCCTGGGGGCAATCCTGGTAGCTACAGCCACAGCGGTATCAGGCAACAACTCAAGTAAGTAGATGGTACTTATCCCTAGGACTGTACAGATAAAAATCCTGTTGCAGAGGTGGTTGTCTGCTACCAGGGCACTTGGTCCGTCTACCGACCGGGTCTTGGAAAGTTCGGAGTGGCGGAAATTGATCCCTTCCTATGCACACATTTAATCTACGCTTTCCTGGGCATCGAGGAGACGGGAAAACTGCGTGTCATTGATGCCTATTTGGATCTGGAGGACAACGGGGGAAAGGGCAATATTAAGAGCTTCAATGCCCTCAAATTAAAAAATCCCACACTGAAGACTTTGATGGCCGTGGGTGGTTGGAATGAGGGTTCCAAGAAGTTCTCTATAGTGGCCAGCGATCCTGAAAAGCGAGCTGTGTTTGTGGATGATGTGGTCAAGTTTTTGCAGCGACATGGATTCGATGGTTTGGATCTGGACTGGGAGTACCCAGGCCAGCGACACAGTCTCGCAAACGAGGATCGTTCCAACTATATCACTTTTCTCAAGGAACTTAAAGAGGGGTAAGCCATAGCATATTCTAACTTTAGAGTAAATCTGATGATAATTTAATCCCTCCCTCAGTCTTGAACCTTTCGGCTTCATGTTAACCGCCGCGGTGGGTTCCGCTCAATTTTCTGCTGAGATCTCATACGACATCCCTTCCATTGTCCCGTACCTGGACCTCATCAACGTAATGGCGTATGATCTCCACGGCCCTTGGGATCCGGTAGTGGGCATCAATGCCCCATTGTATGGCTCGGCCAGCGATGCCAACGACTTCACCGGGCGGCAGCAGCAGCTAAACGTGGACGCCATTGTCAAGTACTGGTTGCAGGCCGGTGCTCCCGCACAGAAACTGGTGCTTGGGGTTCCCTTTTATGGACGCACCTTCACCCTGGCCACTGCCGATGGCCATGAGCCAGGATCGCTGCACATCGGAAAGGGAATTGCTGGAAAATATTCCCGCGAACCAGGCGTGCTGGGCTACAATGAGCTGTGCGAGCAGATGGGGGAGGAGGAATGGACGCAGAAATGGGAGCCAGATCAGCAGGTGCCCTACGCCTACAGACAGCGACAGTGGGTGGGTTACGAGGACATGCGCAGCCTCTCGCTGAAGGCTAAATTTGTGATGCAGCACCAGCTGGGTGGCATCATGATCTGGTCTCTGGAGTCGGATGACTTCCGCGGAACCTGCGGCCAGCAGCGTTATCCGCTGTTGCACGAGATCAACCGCGTGCTCTTTGGAAGCGGCACTCCCACAGGACTATCTACAGAGTCCAATGAGGACCAGCCCAGTGAAGCATTTAGCTGCTCCGCAGATACACCTCTTGGTTACGTCCGCGACCCAAACAACTGCTCCAAGTTCTACTACTGCAGCGGAGGCAATACCCACAGCTTCGACTGCCCCAGTGGGCTGAACTTCGACCTAACCACCAACAGCTGCAACTATTCCGATTCAGTAAACTGTTGATTTTTGAATGTTTAACCGAAAACT
Organism: Drosophila lini; assembly: GCA_018905715.1. NCBI lineage: Eukaryota > Metazoa > Arthropoda > Insecta > Diptera > Drosophilidae > Drosophila > Drosophila lini. The sequence continues at coordinate 10,003 of JAEIIL010000141.1, read as the reverse complement.
GCACGATTCTTATATTTGGGGTCTATTCAACGACCTTGAGGTTCAACGGAAGGTTTTCGTAACTGTAGCCAGGCATGCCGGGGCGCCAAACAACAAAGTCCTGATCGCATTTGACCTCCTTAGCGGGTCGGCAGTGTCCCTTGGCCTCGTCAAAGAACTGACCTTCGACACACTCGTACTCGAAACGTTTTCCGTTGCGACACTCGTAGTAGTAGCGACATTCCCATTTGTCACGAATTAATCCATCACGAGGACATATGCCACTGGCCTCCGTGGTCGGTGCTTGGGTGGTAAGTGCATTCGGGTCGCCCAGAGCGGAGTGGATGTTGCTTAGCAAGCCGAAACGGATTCCACAAGAGCCTAAAAAGTCGTCTGCATCGATGGTCCAGGCCATGGCGCCTCCCAGTTGGTTCTTCTTCAGATAGCGCATCTTCGCCCAAATGCTTTCAGCGTTCTCGAAGGACAGCCACTGATTGCCACGGGTGGCGTACGGCACCTTGGCCACCTTGTCGAAGTAGTTGGACCATTTCGACGCTTGAGTGCAGTACTCGTTAAAGGTAGTGAAGCCGCCAATGCGGGAATTTATTGCCGGCAGGCCGGGTCCCTTACAGGGCGATCCCACAGCCGACTGGTTATTATCCATTGTGAAGGAGCGGCCGAAGAATGGGACGTTGAGAATGAGCTTGCCCGGAGAGTTGCCCGTCCTCTTCCAGTGCTTGACACCAGCGGCCACGCTGTTAGTGCCTCCGAACAGCGGAGCAACGTACGATAGACGCATGTTGTACTTGTCCCGCACGTCGTCCACCATGAGATTGACGAAGTCGACGTTTTTTACTATTTCGGGTATATCGTAGCTCTCCAGGGTCTGTTTGTCGGTTCTGCCTAGCGCCACAACAACCAATATGAACTTGTGTTCCCGGAAGCTATTAAAAAAGGACTCAGTTACTAGTTACTCTTCCCATGAGCCCCGCTGCAGAAACGTACATCAAGCTCAGTTGTTCTAAAAGGAGGACGAAATTTCTCCGGTCCACCGGGTAACCGCCGCGTTGCGTGGGATAACGCCAATCGATCTGAGCTCCGTCGTAGCCCATTGCTATAATTAAATCTACCAGAGTTCTGCAGAAATCTGCGCGCCTGTTATTAGAGGCCGTCATCTTGGAAAATATTCGGGAATCTTCATCAAAGCCGCCTATAGATATTAACACTTTCTGGACGCTGTCATATTTAATATTTGTTCCGTGGATTAGAAGATCTGGATGCAAACAAAAATGTATTTACACCAAGAAAAATAAACTATTTAATTATTTAGTTCTCAATCGATAACCGGAAGTTAATCCTTCAGGGACTACTCACCCTTGTCCAGGAGATCATTGTTTTTGACCTTTACCGCTCCAGTATCTTCATCCACACCGATTCCCGAACCCAGAATCAGATGCGTGCATAGTCTGGTGTCGATTTGCCAGGAGTAGAATAAACTAGTGTTCTTATAATAATAAGAATTCAAATCATATTGGCAAAAGATGTTATCTGCAAAAAATGATCTTGTTTCCACATTGTCTGGGCCTCGAGAAAGGTACTACTTACATTTCTTCGCGGCACACGAGACAATCAGAAATATCGCGAGCGTAAGAACAATCACAAAAGACGCCATCCCGAAGGGGATGGAATTACAAGCCAATTCAACTTTAAATTTTTATGAGACGCTTACACAACCGAACGTTTTAAAAAAATTTCAGCAAGATTATAACCTTGCGCCTGTTGTTTTTAAGTAAAATGCCAGAGAGACTATAGTGTTTCTAGTTCCGTGTGCTTTCAAAGTGAGTTTTGTTTGGATAGGGGGTTTGAAGGTAACTGACTTTAGAAAGGCAAAGGTAACTTGATTTATATTCATTCCGATACATACACTTTTCTTGTTTGGAATTTTTAACGCTTAAAAATTATGAAAATTAATCAAATAATACCAGTGAGATGGAAATGAAATCCAGATACTTTATTTTCGAAACTCCTCTTTTTACTTTTTGACCCTAATTGTCAAGTAGTTGCTTTGTATATTTATTTATTTATAACCCTAGTTTAACATTTTTAAATGACTAATTCTGACTAATGGTGCCTTCAAAATTCCGGTCTCCCCTGACATTACCACATTTTCGTTATCGCTATCAATATTTCAATATTTGAACTGATTCACTTGCAGTTACCTGAGGGCATATAGTCTTTCACCTTATATCTGATCACCGTGACTAAGTTCCGAGCTGTAAATATTATTATTATTATTATTATCTAAATCGGATCAGTCATAAATATGAATTTATATGATTAGTTGATAAACAAATTCCCGTGCGATTGGCACTTAAAAAGCCTCTCTTTCAGTTTTTTGCAATCTTTGGTGTATTTTTAAATGCTCTTTGTTCAGTAGGGACAATAGACCTCCGACTGCCAGTTGCAAATGTGGCTGCTCGTATCAAAGTACAGTCCCTCGCCGCATTGGAAGTCGTAGCGGATGCCATCGGCGCACTGGTAATACTTGTTGCAGTCGCTGCTGTGCAAGAAGTGGCCATTGTCGGAGCAATCCCCACTAGAGCCACCGCCGTTACCACCGCTGCCGCCTCCATTGCCTCCCGGAGTGGGTGTCGGGGTAGGAGCAGGAGTGACACTGCCTCCGCCACCACTGCCGCCTCCGCCGCTCACATCCTTGCCCAGAGCTCGGTTCATGGTCTTCAGCAGGGGATAGGACTCTCCGCAAAGGCCACGGAAGTCGTCCGTCTCAATGGACCACATCATGGCGCCGCCCAGGTTTCGTGAGTCCACCAACTGCATCTTCATTTGGATGCTCTGGACATTGTCGTAACCGATCCACTGGTCACCCTGGAAGGCATAGGGAGCACCATTCTCCGCATCGAAGACCGTCTCCCAGTTGTTCAAGCAGATCTCATGATAGCCGAGGAACCCACTTTCCCGGGTGTAGGGGCCAGCAGATCCGGAGCCAATGCATTCGGCTCCAGGCCAGTTCTTGGAGCTGTCAGCCATCTGGTAGCTGTGGCCATAGAAGCCAATACCAAGGATCAGTTTCTCGGCAGGGGCACCTGAAAAAACCAGAGTTTAGTCTCTGAACTTCAGGGAATTGAAGATTCCATTACATACCATGCGACAGCCAGTAGTCAATGGACTCGGTAACCTCGGGCAGAGGGGCGTTCAGACCCAAGTACCCGTCGAAGGCCATGTGGAAGTCGTAGGTCATCACATTGATGAAGGTCAGGTGCTGGGAAATGGCCGGAATATCGTAGGAAATGCTAGCCGACTTCTCGGAAGCGCCCACAGCAATGCCCAGCTCCAGCCCATACTTATCAAAGCTGTGGATATTGATAATGATAATGATAATCAATCAATCCATGATTCCTCTTTAAGATTCTCTTACGTCTCCTTGATCTCGCGCAGCAGGGTCACAAAGTTCACGCGATCTGCATCGCTGCCTCCACGCTGACCAGGATACTCCCAATCCAAGTCCAGGCCATCGAAACCGTGCTGCTGGATGAAGGCCAAAGTGGTGGAGACGAAGGTGGCTCGCTTGGCGGGATCGGCGGCCATGGCCGAGTACTTGGTGGAGCCCTCGTTCCAGCCACCCACCACAGCCAAGATCTTCAGGTTGGGATTGCGCTGCTTCAGAGCAATAGTCTGGCTAATGAAGCCTGCGAAAGGAAACGGTTTTGAGCTTAGCGAATCCTTGAATCATTAAAATTCAGAGTTTACCCAGTCCATCGTCCATGTCCAGCCAGGTGTCCAGGGACTTGAACTCGCCGGCATCGCTGATTCCAAAGAAGGTGTAGCTGATGTGCGTACACAAAGAGGGATCGATGTCCGAGGGAACGAACTTGCCATCGCCAGGACGGTAGTTGGCCCAGGTGCCCCAGTAGCAGTTGATCAGCTCTGTGGGAGGTTAATTTAAATTTATGGATTTCAAGATTTATCCGCTACTCACTTTCGCTGGAGGCCACTTGGCCTAGGCAGAGGCAGAGGGCTGCCAAAGCCCAAATGGAGAAAGCCTTCATGGTGCAGTAAGTCAGTTGAAGTTCTTAGCTTCGGGCCTGCTGGAACAGCGTTTATATAGGCCGAAACCCGGCGAAGCCTTATCGCTCGCATTATGAATTATTACACATATTTGTTTACCATCGCAGCGCCGATAAGTCGCCACTTAGCCTACGAATCGCAGAAATAGAAAACAAAAGTCTAATATATTGCATCAAGCGACAACTTCTCAATGGTTTATATCTCTCCACTCCATGAAGTTCAATTAGGCTTATAAATTTCCATTTCAGGTCGGCATTTTTTGAGTGCATCTTGAGATTCGGTTAAGATGTGTGCCTAACGTACCCCCCTCAAACTTGTTGTGTGTCGTCGACCCGGAAGGTTATGATTCAAATCGGTTGCCAGCTACTCCTAAACGCTCTTCACCAGTTAAGCGTAAATCATACAATCAACACTTACTAGGAACAATAATAAGAGTGACACCATTTCTTTCAATGGTAGCTACGATTTATCATGAAAAATAGCTTAATCCGTGACTAGTTTACTTTATCGTTATTGTTTTCATTGAAGAGTACGCAGGGTCTTTGTTTTTGTCATATTTACTGCAATTACCAAGACTAATATACATAGATGGTGGAAATTGGGTAACAAATTAAAACCCAGAACAACTTATGTTATCAGACATTGATACCCGGAAAAGCTTTTAGCAGATGAAAACCAAATAAGGGAAAGTGTTAACATTGTTTTCCTCTTTCAAGAAGGCCCTTTGTGTCTTATGTTTCCAACCGATAGACAAAGACTTTAGACTATACCAAAGACATTAGAATTAGTAAGATGATTAACGCCATACGATTTTTATACACACGATATTTTGGCTTCAGGAGCTCTTAAATTTACATCAAAAGCCAGTTAGAAACAGCTCCAGTTTTGCCAATTTGTCCTCTGTTAGGACGAATATGTCCTTTTTGAAACTTGCTTTGTCCGCAAAAATTTTGAAACATCATCTGTCTTAAAAACTATAATTTTGTATTTTTTCAATGCATGTCACTTTTGCCAATTTGTTTTTGTTTTTGAAAAATCAGTCCTTTTTGAAACTAGCTTTGTTCTCAAAAATTTGGAAACATCATCTGTCTGAAAAACTAACCTTTTTTTATTTTATTTTGTTAATGCATGTTTCCAAAATTATAACGTTCCTGGCAATATGTATGTATCTAAAGCTGATAGGATCAAATGTCCTGTTTTGAATTTTTTTCTAAAACTTCCATCAATTTTTTGTCCTTTTTCAAACGGATCTGTCTTTCTTTGAGTTAAGGCCCTGGGAATACTGCCGTGCACTGGTGCAGAGATCTGCTTTCGACACTAGTACTCGTGATTTTTGCAGCGGTGGCGGTCTTGAAACACCGCATCAGAAACGAATATTCAGCAGATACATACATACATATGTATCTGTATCTGCATTAGTGCACCGCAACTCGCTCCTTTTGCGCTCTCTTTCTGCGGTGCCAAATACAAACAAAGAACATAAAATGCATGTGCGAGAGAGTACATTTTTGAGAGTACAGAGAGTTTCTTTTTGAGTATGTCTCTTTCCACCGCATATTTATGTATGTATGTATGTGCGTTGTAGTAATCCCAAACAATGCGGTGGTAAAACACCGCAACCGCATATTCTTCACCAGTTCTGTTTTCAACATTCATTCTTTCGGTACAGTTTACGCCAAGCAGACGTCTAAATAAAAATGCAGTCGATTTTAGAAAAAATTTCAAGTGGTGTTTACTCTTTGTCCCCACGGAGAAAGGGGAAAAGCTTTATATGGAACGTAATCTGTGAAATTTTAAAAGAAGACGGTTCATTGGTAGCAGATTTTGTTTACTGCCGTTCGTGTAGAGTGGTTCTTAAATGTGTTGGTAATCAAACTTCCAACTTGAGCCGCCACAAATGCTGCCTGGAACTGAAGAATCCCAGTTCACTGAAGCCCGTGAATGCTATGGACAAAACGGAAGCGTTGAATACCGTTTCCAGATGGATCGTTGAGGATTGCCGCCCATTTTCGTCCGTTAGTGGCTCTGGATTTAAGGCTATGGTGAAATTTTTCATCAAGATTGGTGCTACGTACGGAGAATTTGTTGACGTGGACGACATGCTACCCGATGGAATAACGGTTGCCCGGAAATGTCAAAAGGAGGCTGGCGATAAAAGAGCAGAGCTGAGCAATCAGTTGAAAGATGTGGTGAGTCGTGGTGGAGCTTCCCTTACTCTGGACTTATGGACGGACAACTATGTGAAACGCACTTTCTTGGGAGTTACAATGCACTTCGAAAGAGATTTTGAAATAACGAATATGATATTGGGCCTAAAATCCATGGATATTCAGAAAGCGACTTCTGCGAATGTTCTGGAAAAACTAAATTCGCTTTTAAATCAATTTGGCATAAATTCAATGGACAACATAAAATTTATAACAGGCCGTGGTACACAGATTGTTAAAGCACTACAGAATAACATTCGCATAAATTGCAGTAGCGAACTATTTGCAAATGTACTGGATAAATCGTTCGACGAAACACAAGAGCTTGCTGACTTGCTAATTGCTTGCAAAGAGATTGTTAGATATTTAAAAAAAAGCAACTTACAACATATGCTAAATACTTCTTTGGAAAATCCTTGTATGACCCGATGGAACTCTAATTACACCATGTGCAAGTCCATTAGCGATAATTGGCTAGATACAAAAAGCGTATTAAATGATTATAAAGAAAACAATATGTTACTCAACATAGATATTGCCACTTTGAACTCATTGGTTGAATTATGTAAGAATTTCGAACGGATTTTTAAGGAAATGCAGACTTGCAGTTCTGCTTCGTTGTGCTTTGTCCTGCCATCAATTTATAAAGTAAAAAGTTTATGCGAGTTTGATAGCGCAGATACTTCTACCATTTCAATATTTAAGAAAAGAGTATTAATTAATATGTGTGACATTTGGGAAATCAATATATCTATATGGCACAAAGTAGCATTGTTTTTATACCCACCAGCTTTAAATATGCAATTAAATGATCGAAAAGAAATTAGGGATTTTTGCGTTTCCCAAATCGAAAAATATTATAATGTAGATAATATCACAAATTCAACAGAAAGTTCGAACAATTTTGATTTAACACCAGCCTCACCTTCTTCAGATATTTCCACTTGTTCTACCACTAATGACAGCGACTCCCCTAGGCTTAGAAATGTATTTTTTTTCATAAACTTATTACAAAAATCGTTAAATGTTAAAGAGTCCCCATTACAAGAAGTTGAAAAATATTGCAAGGAAATAGTGCCAATCACAGAAGAGTTCGAGGTGGTGGAATGGTGGAAGAACAATGTGAAATATTATCCACAACTATCAAAGTTAGCATTAACAATACACTCTATTCCCGCGAGTAGTGCAGCAGCAGAAATAGGGTTTTCACTTGCCAGCAATATAATAACGGAGAAAAGAAATAAATTAGCGCCTAATTCTGTTGATGATTTACTATTTCTTCATTCCTTTTATAAGAATCAAAATGTTTAAAAATAATTTTAAAATAAGTTTGTCATTTCCTATACTATTACTATTATTGTTATAATAATGAAGTTACATTTTAAAATGTATTATTTCCTTATATAATATCCAATATTATAATTCCTCATTAAATAAATAAACATTTAATTGAACGATTCATATTATTGGAATATATTTCATTGCATAAATTTTGGAAAGTCCTTAGGCTCAACAGGATCACCGCCGAATGATTGATCCTGACTGATCCCAGTATCCCATTATTTTCATAGTATAACAAATTCAAGGATTCTAGAAATTACCTCTACTTTTTTAATTTTCTTTCAATATGCCTAAAACACTCAACAAGTAATTTCATTGATCAAATTTTAACATATTTAGACCCATCGCAGCTTCCTGTTGATGGTCTTCAGCAGGGGATAGGTCTCGCCGCAGTTTCCGCGGTAGTCGTCAGTCTCCAGGGACCAGATCATGGCTCCAGCCAGACCCTTGGACAGGGCAAAGTCCATCTTGTACTGCACGCTGAGCACGTTGTCATAGCTCACCCACTGGTCGCCGGAGAAGGCATAGGGAGCGGCGTTGTCGTAGTCGAAGACGGTGTACCAGTTGTTCTGGCAGATCTCGTTGTAGCCCAGGTAGCCGGTAGAGCCGGTGTAGGAGCCAGCGTTGCCCTCTCCACGGCACGGGGCACCGGGCCAGTTCTGGGAGGAGTCCGACAGCTGGAAGGAGCGTCCGTAGGTGCCGACACCGAGGACCAGCTTGTTGGCCGGAGCACCCTGGCTCAACCAGAAGTTAATGGCATTCTCCACAGCCCACTGGGGGGAGTTGAAGCCGGTGCGGCCATCGGAGGCCATGGCGAAGTCGTAGGTCATCACGTTGATAAAGTTGACATGCTGGGCAATGTTGGCGATTTCGTAGGAGGCGGTGGCAAGCGACTCGCCGGCTCCCACAGCAATGCCCAGCTCATAGCCGTAGGGAGCGAAACTAAGGCAAGGAAACCAATTATTTTCAGTACCGTCAAGGCATGATGTATCCCAAACTCACGCTTCCTTCAGCTCACGCAGCAGGGTCACAAAGTTGGCACGATCGTCCCAGTTTCCACCACGCTGGTTGGGGTACTCCCAGTCAAGGTCCAAGCCATCGAATCCGTTGTTGCGGATCAAGTTCAGTGCGGAGTTGATGAAGTTCTGGCGCTTGTACCAGTCGCCGGCCATCGAGGAGTAGCGGGTGGAGCCCTCGTTCCAGCCACCGACCACGGCAAGGACCTTCAAGTTGGGGTTCTGGTGCTTCAGACCCACAGCCTGGCTGATGAAGCCCAGATCATAGTCCAGCCAGGTGTCCAGGGACAGGATATCGCCGTTGTCGTTGATTCCGAAGAAGGAGTAACTCAGGTGAGTGCACAGGCCGGCGTCGATGTTGGAGACATCGAACTTGCCATTGCCGCTGCGGTAGTTGGCCCAAGTGCCCCAGTAGCAGTTGACGATGCCTGGAAGTGCACGGAAATCCAGTGTCAGGATAATGCTTTCCAGGCCGATCCATGGTTATACTCACGCTCAGCACCAATCACCTGGCTCAGGCAGAGGACTGCGAGTAATGCCAATAGCTTTCCCATTTCGTAAAATGATGATACAGTCTCGTTCCTGCGGAGTATTTATACCCTTGCCCTCGCGCCTTATCATTATCCTTATCGCTTATGGCGATAGCTCCAATCCACACCTGTCTGGCAAATTTATGGAGGCTTCGTCGCGTGCTTCTTGCTTTGAATTTCAATATTTATACCGCCCTAGTATCTGTAACTAAAGTTCAGATTTCGGTTATCCCTTCTGGAATTTATTATTTATTTTGGCTGCTCAGCGTTTAGAGCCATGCAACCTCTGCCTGATCTACTGGCAATCTTTTGCAAAAGATTTATTTTGTAATTTGCATTTATTTTTAGATTTTATAAGGGGCCTTTGAGTGCACTGATAAGGTGTTCAAGGAGTAAGAAAGATTTTCATTGAGTAGAAGTAAATTATTTTGAATGGGCCATAACCCTGATTCCAATCATACAATCTTCAAGATAGCCAGGGGAATGAAATGTATGAAATTAGGAACAATTGCTGATAATTCCAATAAAAATTGCTTAAGGGGTTGTTTACAGGAAAGTATTTCGAAAATTTAAATTTCGTTAAATAAATATATTCAGGAGGTTTTAAAAATTTTTTAAATTTACAAAGCAAGGGTTTGTTTACAAGAAAAATATAAATTTATCTAAGAATCTTAAATAATATAACTATTTTGATATACAAAGGTCAAATGTAACACCCTAAATCTATATTGGAAAATTGTTGGTTAGCATCAATTATTAATTAATTATTTAATTAAAATATATATAAAATAAAATAACATACAGAAAGCCCAATGTTTTTATACCCTTTTAGAGCTTTGATATG
>JAEIIL010000140.1:0-18326 GCA_018905715.1 Drosophila lini | reverse complement strand
GAGAGAGAGACACATATATGCAGACAAATAGAAACTGTCGACAGTTATTTGCAAGCTCTGGAAAATACCGAACTTTTGTACTTAAAAATATTAAACATTTAAAAAGGCAAAGGGAAATTCATACATTTTGTTTAATATCATTTTCTGTCATCAAAAATGTGTCTATCTTATTTTTCTTAAGGAAACAGAAAGGTTTTTTTTAAATTCCATTTTAAAAATTCAAAAATTAATTAATATATTGCTTAAAAGTTTTAAACAATTCATTTTATACAACTGTCTGTGATCAAGAATTAATCTTACGCTCATTTTAAATTTATATATTCTCCTTAGTTTTATGTATTGATTTATGAAACCTTTTAATTGAACGTTCAGAGAAATTCTTGTTAATCCTAAGGAAACGGACATCAGAATCGTCACCAGCTTCGACCTGCCTAAAACCGGCACCGTGGATTCCCCTGCTATTGGTAGGCTTTAAAGCCAACATTAAAACAGCTTCGTGCACATACGTAGACTGAAATCTATTTAGTTTTCAATACAGAAGCGTAACACTTGCTCTAGCAACATCTTTTGACTTAGACTACATGGTGCTTGGGGTTCCTAACAGGACTGGAAACGACCGGCGGCCTTCATGCGCTCGAAGGACTTGTTGGCATCGTACTTCCTGCAAGGCAAACCATTAATAAAAGATCTTTACAGCATTAAAAACAATAATTACGAGTAGAATTCGGCATAGGCGGCCTTCTTGGGGTCGTTGACGAACAGCTTGAAGGCGACGGTCACAATGGCGGTCAGGCCAAGGGAGATCGCCAGGTTGCGCTTGATCGAGGCGTTGTGGAGGCCCCGGAGCACGGGTCCGGCGCTGCTGGAGGTTGCTGGAGGATTGGCCATGTCGCTGCTGTGGGAAAAATCGAAGGAATTAAATGGGAATTGAAGCAGTTACGTAAGGTGCTTGAAGGGGGTTGGCTTAGCACAGGGTTAAAGGGCAGGACAGCCGCCCGCACTAATTAGCTGTCTCTAGGGGTTTTTTAAAAATGTAATCATTACTTGTATTACTCCGAACTAGTTTGCAAATTGTTAAAAAAGGCAAAGTTATGTACTCACATTTGCAGAAAATATTCAGTGTCTCAGAGATGAGTGTTGCCAGATGCAATTTTTTATTTCCTCCTAAATAATCGTAAAACTGGCGGATACTTTTATCGATATTTTAGTATTGCGTTGCCATTTTCCCAGCAGCTGGTCACACTGAATGCTTGTCGTTGGCGCTGCCATATCGTTCTTTTCACGTTTTAAAGCATATATGTACTCCCTGATTATAACGAAAAATATTACCAAGCATGATAGATAAAACAAAAAACGCAAAAAATCGCGAATGCCTGACTTATGAATCTCTTTAGAACTCTTATTAACTAGCGCTGCCAGAAGTCACGATGAAAGCCAGTGCTGCTCAACACCCTTCATTGTGCAGCCCTGGAAACACAGAATTTGGGGAAATTTAGTAAATTACAGCAAGCGACCGATTGGCAACACCGGCTGGAAAATAAAAATGGCTACCACTGAATGCAAATGGCGGTTGTTATTGTAATTGTTCGTGGAATTTCGAAGTTTTTTGTACAAAATAAACAGCAAAAACACATCGCCCCAGCGACAGCAATAGGCTGAAAATCAACCGCGAACCTTCCGCCGCATCCGAGTGCGTCCACCGAGTGTTTCAGCGCACGCGATCCGTGTGAAATTATGCCCCGAATTGGCTGCCCAAATGCGAGAAAAATTTTCGAGCGCCTGTGAAAAGCAATATTATTGGGCTGCCGTGCGTGAAATGGAGAACAGTGAGGGCGCAATAAGTTCGAGAGCCCTATTAATTAGCCCCTGAACATAGTACAGCCAGCGGGGAAGCGCGATTTGTGGCAACAAGAGCGCCTGAAAAGTGACGCAGGAAAATCCGTATCCGAATAAGCAAAGCAGCAGCGGAGCCCTGCCCGCGCCCCGCACGTTGTCAGTGTGTGTGTGGTGTGTGCAAGTGTGTTAGTGAGGCTACTACTAAAAAAAAAGTAAAAAAGGAAAAAGAAAAAAGTGGCAGCGGTGGAAAATGCCCAAAAACAAAGTCGCAGAGGTTAAAAACTAGCCAGTGAGCCCAGCTGCACATACATATACATGTACGGTGGATCCCAAATCGGCGGATCGGATCGAAAACAATTCCATTCCCGAAAAATAAAAAAAATCTCGTGTGTAATGCAAACATGCAATTGTTTAAACGCAAAGGACGCCACCTGAATCATCTGCCACCGATTTACCCGAGCGGCGGGGACATAAAAGCTAAATGCGAGAATTGAGCAGCGTTCTACCAATTAAATCTACGACGCGTGCGATTGTCGTGTGATGATATGCCACTTAAACAGGTGAGTTAGTTGTTAAGTCGCGCTTTTCTCGGAGGCCCTTTTCTTGCCCTTTCTCGACGTTTTTCTGCCGAACAGCTGATCTGCGATTATTGCACTTCACATCCCATCCACTGAGCGTGGGAGTGGGGTGGGGGGCTTGGAGTGTGCTGAGTGTGGTTGTGGCGGGGGGAGGAAGGGTCGCGGTCGCCCATTGAACACTTGCGTCACCCACGCAATCTCTCCCACCAAAAACCACAACACGAGCAACAAAAACAGCATCAGTTACCCATTTCAAACATGCATGCATTCATCATGTGTGTGTTCTTTTTTTTGTTCCATTTTTGTGATTTTATTAATCGGCCCGCCCCTTTGTTACCCCCCGCCCTAGTACTGGGCAAGTATTTTGGTTACCTTTTCCCTCTGCCACACTCACACAAACACACGGACACTCTCTCGCCACACAGTCACACACTCTCGCACACCCTTCCAAGAGGCCAAGAAGAAAAATGGCGACGACGTCGGGGTATCGATAACAAAAAAAAAAAAACGTAGGAAAACGCACGCACGCATGTGAAAATGCAACCTGTGGGCACCCCCAACCCCCCCGCACCCTATCCGCTTGCCGCGCGTGGAAATGCAGTCAGCTGAAAAGCGCTATGGTTACTTAATTTTGGGCTGCTTCAAGCTGAACGCATAGATTATCGCCTGTTGTTGAATAAATTGTTGTTGGAATTTCCAATGAGTCTCCTATAGCCATCTCCCTCACGCACGCAACACAGAGCCCAGAGGCAGCCGCCCAAAACAAGGAAATTGGATTAAAAGCAAGGCAAAACCAATAAAGCGGGCAAAGCATAAATCTTCTAGCTTACATTGGGAATGTTTTAAATAATATTAAATAAGTTGTTTAGCTGTAGCAATGTGCTTTCCAATACACGACTTAGTGCGTTTGTGTGTGTGCGTGCGCCAGGGCTGCAGCAGCTGTGGCTAGTTTCGATATATCGATAAAATGTGTGTCATCTCTAGCCAATTTCACTGGCCCGTCTTTTCTTCCTCTTCCTGCGGGCTCCTTAAATGTTAATTAAATGCCGTAAAATTGCGAAATGACCAACGATTTCCGCCCATTGCAGCAGCTTGAACCGTCACTGGTGCGGATATTGGTGTCGCTCCCCTGGGATGCAGCGCAACGGCTGCGCCAACTGGCCGCCGAGGGCAATCCCGAGCTGCGCGCCCTCAACATTCAGTCCGTGCAGTTCGAGGGCGATTCTGTGATAACTTTGAAAGTTGGAGGACAAGATATTAAGATAACCAAGGGTGAGTTCTCAAAGATATTCTCCTTAGTTCCCCTATAACCGACTCCTTACTCTGCCCGCAGATAATGTAAACGAGACACTTGAGGCGGCTGGCTCGTCTTCCGGCAACAAGAGTAGTCTGGTGGCTCTGGCCCCGGGTTTCGATGGCCCCAGCACCAGCAAGGCGGCCTCCGCCTACATGCAGCAGCAGCAGCAGCGGATTGTGCAACTGCCGCAGAATGTTTCCAACGATGCAATCTCACTCCAGCAAAGGAGAGCGGCTCTGCAGAAGATGCCTCCGCAACAACAGCAGCAGCTCCAGCTTCAGCAGCAGCAGCAGCAGGTTTCGGGACCTCAGCAAACGCCGCCGGTGTTCAAGTCGCCCAATACGGTGTGCCCCATGGAGGGCAAGGTGCCGCTGCTGCTGCCCTCGCCCTCTGGAACGGCGGGAGTGCCGCGGGACTTTCCCTTCGAGAGCATGCGGCAGGCACGAGTGCTGCAAGGTCGGGAGGCGGGCGGCCTGGGTCCGCCACCGCCGCCCAACGTGACGCTGAAGGTGCTGAAGAATCCACCGCAGACGTCACAGAATGGCGAACTTACACCCACGACGCCAACGACAACGACGGTGGCGACGACGCCGCCCGGCAGCAAATCTCAGTTCATCCAGCCACCACCGCCGCCATATCCGGGATTGGGAGTTGCCACGGTGGCCGCTGCTAATACCGCAGCTGCCAGCGGTAGTTCATCTATTGCCATAGCGGGCGCAAGTACCAAGCCTGCGATTGTTCCCGTCTCTAGCCCGCTGCCCCATCATCCTCATCCGCATCAGCATCAACTTGCGCATACGCAGCAACCCCATCCGCATCCGCTGCCCACGGCCACGTCTACGGGCAGCAATAACATTGCCATATCGTCGCCGCTGCTGGTGAATCTTCTGCAGAACGACGGCAATGCCATGTCGAATCCGAACCAGCTCAAGTCTCCGCAGCAACAGCAGCAGTCGCCGCTGATTGGCATGAGTCCGAGTGGAGCGCAGATGATGAACTCTCCGATGCGCTCTTCTGGTCCGGCGACCCCAAGCGATTTCCTCATGGGCGATGTGCTGAGTCCGGTGGTGCCTTCCTCCCCAACAACGCCTCAAGGGGCGTCGGCTGCTCCTTGCCCGCCGCCCGTGGTGATGCGGAGTATGCAGCAGCAGCAACAACAGCAGGCTATGCTCAGTCCCAGCGGCAATGGCAATCATTTGTATACTCAGCAGCAGCAGCAGGCACCTCCCCCGCACCGCTTTCAGCAGCAGCAGCCGCAGCAAATGTCTCCGCAGGCTGTGGCCCTGCGTCAGCAACAACTACAGCGGCAGCAGCAGCTGCGATTTATGCCGCCGCAGCAGCAACAGCAGCAGCAGCATCAGTTTCAGCCTGCGCCTGGTAAGTGTCTCAGTTTACTTTCTTTCTCCCCAAGGAATTTGTATTAATTGTCTTACTTTTTCCCAGCCGATTGCTTCAACAACATGGGCATGAGTCCCTTGCAACAACAGCAGCAACAGCTGAGACAGCAGCAGCAACTACGACCTGGCGGACTGCCTTTGGCCCCACCGCCACCTCATCCGCAACAGCAGCAGCAGCGCCTGATGAGCCTGCAAATGCCGCAGGCTTCACCACAGCAGCAGCAACAGTTCATGAGTGGAGCATCGCCCCTGGGACCTGCACTCTCGCCCGCCTCCAGTCACCATTCGATGCACAGTCCGCTAATGGCACAGCAGCAGCAGCAACCGCAAATGATGTCGCCTGCCCCTGCGCCTGGATCCACCGCGTCCAGCGAGCTTACCGCTCACCATGTACCTGCAGCGCCACCGCCAGACTACAACCAGGCGGCAGCCAATTCGCGCTGGCCCCTCGCCGGTATCAATAAGCCCATGGACTCGGCCACCAAGAGCAGTTTCCAGGAGTTTACGCGCTACCAGATGCAGTACAATCTCCAGCAGCAGCAGCAGCAAGTCAACCTGCCTGGTCAACAACAACAACAACAGCAGCAGCTGCAGCAGCAGCAGCCACAGGCGCAACAACAATTGCCGCCTCCAACGCTGCCGACGCAGCAACTGCAGGGACAGCAACAGCAACAGGCTACGAGCCAGGCTCAGGGTCAGGTGGACTCCCTGATATCGCTGTCCGTACTGGATGCCCTGACCACCAACGACCTGGATGCCCTGCTGCCTACTCTCAACTGTGATCTGGATTCGACGCTCAGTCTTGAAGATAAAAACGAGCTGGAATCGCTGCTGCAGGATGCCAAGGATCTGGACCTGGATCTGATCGAGGACAATCTATCGGCGGTTGGGATGGATGTGGGGGAAGCTCTGAGCACGCTGCAAGAGGCGCCCATGGAACAGCAGCAACAGCAACAAATGTTGCAAATGCCTTTCCAACAGCAGCAGCAACCACAATTGCAGCAACAAATCATAATGCAACAGCAGCAGCAGCAGCAGCAGAGACAGCAATTGCAAATTCCTGCTCAGTTGCAGCAGCGCCAGAATCAGCAGCAAATGCAGCGACAGCTGCAACTACAACAGCAGCAGCAGCAGCAGCAACAACAGATACAAATGGTGCAACGCCAACAGCAGTTGCAACACCAGCAAAGGCCGCCCCAAAAGCAATTTATCATAAATCCCCACACCGGCGACATGGAGCCCATGGCCAGCGATGACAGCGACACCGAGGCGGAACAAGAAACCTCGCAGATGCCATTCCGCACCAGCGGTGGCCTGGGCAACTTCAACTTCAATCCAGCCAATGACATGCTCCTGCCCAACAATCTCTTCTCCGAGGAGGACTCGAATTCGGCGCAGCAGCTGCCTATGGCCATCAACAGTGACCAGGAGAGATCCCGCGACTCGTTGGCCTCCAACAAATCAGCAGCCTCAGGCAGGGCCAGGAAGACACCCGTCTCGAAGGCGAACCACAGCAACTTGCTTGCTGGAGAGAATTCACCACGTTCCAGCAACAGTTCTCCGCTGATTGGCTTGAACTCACCCCAATCAGTGAGTGGTGGCAATGCAGTAATGGCTGGAGGAGCGCCCAATAAGAAGGCCAAGCCGAATCTGCTAAGAGAGAAGCTACAACAGGGTGTCAAGGAGCGTAAGGCCAAGGATCCTGCCACGCCAAAGCCGAAAAGAGAGCGGGCGAAAGGCAACGCCAAGACAAAGGCGGCGGAGGAGAAGATTAAGCTGCGGCTGAAGCTGGATAAGGTGGAGACGGGAGCAGCAGCAGCTGGAGCAGGCTACGAGGGACAGATTATAGTGAATCAGCAGCAACAGCAGCAGCAGATGCCCCTGGTGGCCAACAATCACATGCAACAGTTGCCACTGCAAACGCAGCTGCTCACGTTGCAGACACAGCAGCAGCACCAGCAACTGACACAGCAAAATCAGATGCAGCAGCAGCAGCAGCAGCAGCAACAACAACTGCAGCAGCCAGCAACTCAGATACAGCAACAACAGCAGCCGCTCCAGCAGCCACAGCAACATCATCCTGTCTACGCCAACTTCCAACAACAACAGCAGCAGCAGCAGCAGCAGCAAGCCCAGCCTGTCCCAGGTCTCAACGAGCCGCGTGTCCCTCCCCTGCAGATCCGTTTGCGTGGCAAGAACCATGTGGTGGTGAAGAACACCCGCAAGGATCGCAAGAAGGGCGGACAGAACCAGGAGGCAACCATCAGTGATGAACGTCAGCTGAAGCGTAGCTTTAGCGAGCAGCCGCCGCAGCAGCTACTCCTAGATGGCGGAGACAAGCAGGCCAAGCTGACGCCACCGCCTCATGTTAATGGATTGCCCATACTGATACAGAAGACGACGGCTACACCAGCGATGCCCCTGCAGACTGGAGGAGCTACCACCACCAAGACCACCACAATTGTGGCGGGCAAAAACGGTCTGACAATCAGTGCTATTGTGGAGGCGGCGCACAAGGCGCAGGCTCAGGCTCAGGCTCAAGCCCAGGCCCAGGCCCAGCAATCTCTTAGCGATCCTCAGCTCATTGTGGGCTCTACCAATACGGGAACCACGCCGACGACGACCACTACCCTGCAGCAGCAGCAGCTAAGCAAGATAGCCACCTCATTGCCCAGCAGCATCACCCTGAGTGCCATCAACAGCAACAACAATAACAATAATGCCAACAGCGGCAACAACAACAACAATCGGCTAATGACAATGAAGAATCCAATCAAGACTGCGGCCACCATTACACCCATTGTGGGTGGCAAGCCGATGACAAAAAACCATAAGCCGCCGCCATACATCACAGCCGTGCAGCAGCTGCAGCTGCAGAAGCAACAGCAGCAACAACAGCAGCAGCAGCAGCAGCAGCAGCAACAACAGCAGCAGCAACAGCAGCGACAACTGGCGGCGGCCGTAACCATGTTGCCCAGTGCGACGACCCTGAAGCG
Organism: Drosophila lini; assembly: GCA_018905715.1. Taxonomy (NCBI): domain Eukaryota; kingdom Metazoa; phylum Arthropoda; class Insecta; order Diptera; family Drosophilidae; genus Drosophila; species Drosophila lini. Next base: position 10,222 of record JAEIIL010000140.1, on the reverse strand, counting down.
TGTGGAGATCACCAAGGTCACGACGCCGCAGGTCACAGGCGAGCAGGCCCCGAGCATAGTTTCAGCTCAGGCAGCAGTGGCAACGGCAACACTAGCTCCAACGACGACCAGCACCACGCCAACGACTCAGCTGATCTGTGATAGAAAGTTGCCAGTGGTTATGCCGAACATGACCGCGGTCAACAGTGCTGCAGTGGTGGTGGTGGCCACCTCCGCCTCGGCGCCCGTCTCTGCTGCTGCTTCACTCTCAACCTCCTCCACATCGGCGTCCATTATAACCACCTCTACCTCCTCGCCAGCAGCGCTACCCAACACCCTGAGGAACTCGCCAGCCAGCAATGGCAGCGGAACACCCGGTCATGGCAACAATGGTGGCGGCGAGGATAGCGGCATTGAGTCAATGGATGCTTTGTCCGAGAAGAGTCCCCATCAGCTCTCCTCCAGCAGTCCCATTCAGGTGAGCAAGGCGGGAACCTTGGTTCCGCAGCAGCAGCAGCAACCGTCACAGACAAGCACAAGTACGACAGCCATGACGGTGACAACGTCAGTGATGGCGCCCAGCTCGACGACGGTATCAGTAGCCTCTGCAGCAGGTGGAGCTCCTGGAGGAGTGGTTTCCCTGCAGCAGCAACAAAAACAGCAAGCAGACGATGAGATTGAAAAGGCACTGGCCAAGATGGAGGGTGATTTTCCCGACGATCTCGAGGACATAGTGTCGTCGATGATAAAGGAGACCAGTGAATGTGCCAGTGCCTCCAGTGGGTCTGCCTTCCTCAACAGCCTGGAGAACTCGCTGCCAGCAGCGACGACACTGGCCACTGTAACCACACCGTCAGTGGCAGCCACAACAATCACAAAGACAAGTAGCTTAGGCGGCGTCAAGTTGAATGGCGAACACCATATACTCGAACACGATGATCTCATCAAAAAGCTCACAGAGAGCAAGCAGCCAGGGGTCAAGACCACTGAAGTGAAGGTGAAGCTGGAGGAGATGCCCCCACTACTAACCATCAAAAAGGAACCAGCGAATAAGCAGGCGCTTAAGGTGGAACCCAAAGTGGAGGAGCCAAAAGCAGGCGATATAAAGCAGGAGGAGAAGGTTCAAGAAAGGCAGCAGGCAAACGAAGCCAATGCCTCTTCACTGCAACCCATTTCCATAGAGATACCTGCCCAGGTGGATGGGGAAACCCCGAGGATTAGAACTCGAGCCAGTAGTCGTTTGGAGAGTCCCTTGGATGCGCCCAAAGCTAGTCCTGAACCCACCGCAGCCACTGCTACAGCGGCAGCCAGCACACCCAGCACTGTCAAGAGCTTATCCCGCGCCTCCTCCTCCACCGCCAGCCCAAGGGTTCTAACGCCCACACCTAATCATAACAACAACAACAACAACAACAAGCGGCGCAGGCAGGAGTCCGAGTGTGGCAGCAGCAACGATGCCTCTGACTTGGGCGATAGCAACATGAAGCGACCTCGAGTGAGCAGTGGCAGCAGCGTCAGCGTGTCTACAAACAATGTGGGAGAAGCTGACACCACTGCTGCCAGCGGTTTGCCCAAGAAAATGGAGATCGAGTCATCGGATTCGGATGAGCCGCTGATCGAGGTGGCCGGCAAGGTTCGCAACTCCAAGCAGGCTCAGGTGGAGGCAGGCGATGCAGCAGCAGCGGCAGTAGAGAAGCACGTGACACGGCGCAATGCCCAGCAGCAGCAGCAGCAACATCAGCAGCAGCACAGTAAGTTGGACTTTGACCTAAAGGGTTGGGAGTCTAGCCAAAGTCTAGACTCTATCAGAATGATTATCATAATAGCCGGGTGCTTTGCATATTGTTCGGTGAGGGTTAATGTTGGAGCTGGAAATAAATCGGTTTTCAGCAAATCAATTTTTTTTTTCTAAAAACCTCTACAATTAATTAAATTAAAATCAAAAATGAAAATTATTTGAGTCATTGATTTACAATTTTATTATTCTGTACATTTCATTGATATTTGTATTTAAATACGAGCTGTTAGGTGTTCCTTTTCTTGTATATGTCATTGGAAATATGACTCTTAACATTAAATTAATTAATTTTTTTACTAGGTTAGCCATTGGAATCCAGAATACCAACTTACGAAAATTCGGAATATTAAAAAGAGCAGAAATTATTGACTAAAAAAAATATTATTAAATACAAATTATTTATAAAAAAAATATTTAACTTTAAACTTAACTTTTCCACGACTTTTGTTACGTTTAGAACTTTGATCTTATTTCAAGCTAAATCCCAAGTGGGCCCATAGGTGTCGTAGTTTCTAACCTAACTGGTGAAGAAATTTTTTAAGTTAAGTTTTTTTTATTTAAAAATCTATAATCTTTAAAAAAAAAAGTAACTTTATAAACTTTCTTTAAATTAGCATATTTTTAAGAACTAAAATGATCTATATATCAATACTAATTTTTTAATTTTGGACTCTTCTACCTCTAGAAACTCCCAATAACTTGGCTTTAAATGCCAATGCACCGCCACCGGGAACACCCAGAACTGGCAAGGCTCAAGCCCCTAGTGGAAATGCCACTGCCGCCAGCAGCAATCACAACGCCAACGGCAGTCCCAGTTTGCCCATTTCCGTGGCCCCCACAACAACGCCTGGCGGAGCTGTGGTGGTCACCAGCCAAAATAACAGCATTGGCGGAAGCAGCACCAGCATAGTGCATGCCACCCGAGGAGCCACAGCTGCGGCGGCCAGCAGCACCACCACGAATCCAGCCACCAACAACAATGTAACTTCTGCCACCTCGCCAACGGACGAGAAGATTGGCACGCGACGTAGTGTGCGTGCCAGTGCAGCGGCCAATAAGATCATTTACAGTCGCAGCAATGCAGCAGCAGCTGCTGCAGCAGCCGCGGCGGCAGCCGAGCCAAAAGGCACACCAGGCAAGGCAGGAGCTAATGCCAATGCTGGGAGTATAGAGAGCGTGGCCGAGGCCAGGCGGAAGACGCGCAGTGCAGGTAAGATATAAAAATAATAATAATAAGAAATATATTTAATAATTCTATGCCTTTCCTAGTCATTGGCGAGTCCATGTTGACCGAGGGACGTCGGAGAAGAACTTCGCGTGACTACAAGTGACCAGAGTTTTGCGCCTTGGCTAAAGGCTTGAACCATCCGAGCGATGCGCATGAAGACGATCTGCTGGAGCTTTTCGAAGACTTTGAACAGCAACAGCAGCCGCATCAGCAGCAGCAGCAGCTGCAGCAGCAACAGCTGGAGATCAACCACAGCAGCAGCAGCAGCAGTAGCAGCAGCTTTCCTTTAGCCCAGGCGCAGGACGAGGACGGTGAAGAGGCGACGACCGAGTACGAGAATCTAGCGCGAGCAGCCGGTGGCTACATGGAGGAGGCCGATCATCTGCTGTCCTACCACAGCAGCAGCAGTGCCGGCGACGTGGATGAGGTGCTAATGCCAGAGCTGGCCAATGCCACCGCCCTGGACTGTGGTAACTTTGTGGATTATGATGAGTTCAACCTCTGTCTGAACAATATACTCAGCGAGGAGGATGACGACAGTGGCGGAGGCGGCGGCTTGGTAAGAAAACCTCATCATCATCAGCAGCAGCAGCAGACTTGGCGCGAGGCCGGCGACATGCTAAATATTGTGCAGCTCAACAACGATCTGGGCTTGAGTTTCCAGGAGTTTGCCAGCGAAACGACAGCGGATGAGCAGCGCTCCGCCAACAGCAGCTCGCCCCAGCTGGCATAGGGAGGAGACGATCGGCTACTTGTATATATATATATCACACGCACTGATACTGATACTGATACCGAACGCTTTCGTTTGTAGTTCTTAGCTTCTTAGTTTCCGATTGAGGATCTTTTGTATAGTTAGTGGTAGCCACAAGTTGCAATAATGTTGCGTCTCATAGCGAGCAACATCACACACCCAGACACACACACACACTACTCACCCCCAGACAGACGGATGCAAGCGCCGCTTAAACTTCATTTACATTTTCTTTTTCGAACCTATTATATATATCTCTCATCTCTGGCACCGCCACTGCTCGCCCCAAATGCAACCATTGGAAATGATCTGCTAGTCAAGTGAAACAGGCAATTTAATGTATAGCTCAGAAAAGAGGAAAATTGAACAAATTAGTTGAGTAAACGTTAACGTATTCGAGAAGCTCCCCTAAACTCTAACATGTAGAATAAAAAAAACTAGGCAAAGTAGTTGGCTGAAACACACCACACACCCACTCTCTCTCTCTCTCAAGCAGGCATAGTTTAATTTCTAAATCGGATTTCCACCTGTAAATATTTTTTCTTTAATTTTTTTATATAGTTGCAACCCATGAACACCCCATTTTTAGCTTTAGTTTGTTTTAGGGATGTCAGAAAATATCGATTTATCGATAAGATGAAAATATGTGATGTATAAAATACATATTTTTTATCGAAATTTTAAAGTAAAATGCGATAATTAAAATTTCAATAAAACAAAAATTTATCGATATTTTAAAGTTTAATAAATTTATATTTAAAATTTCGATAAATCAAAAATATACGATATTTTCTTATATGATGATCGATTTTTCCCTCGATATATATGCACATCCCTAGTTTGTCCTACTTTTAACGCGCTGCGCCAAGTCGAAAGTCTTTAATTTGATAGGAAAAGAAAAACAAAAGCTGATCCATTGGATCCAGCAGATCAGAGCAGTTAACGTGCACCCTTATTTTTTTATTTTTTAGGTTTTATATAACCTTTTTTGTAACCTTATAAAATATGAATATAAACAGTACATATACAGATATATCTATAGCCTATATATAGTTTCCGTAAGCTTGCGTTGTTTCGAAAAATTTGTTTTTTAGTTTTAAATGCTCTAGCCTAAGGACACACAGTAATCTTAAAGCGAATTCTTTACCAACAATATATACATACATATATATATGCACATGGAAACCCGAAACCTATGCAATAAGTTAGTCAAAAGTGTAAAAAGGCCAAGCACCAAGCAGAAAAAAATGAAAAACACAAGAAAAAACCTACAAAAAAAAAAGAAGATACAAAATGAGATCGAAGAAAGAGTGGAGAATGGAGAATATTGAGAATCAGTCGCCTAGTATTTGTCGTGAATGGAAAAGAACATATTATATATATATATTATATATACAAAGTACAGAAACAAACCGTATATAATGTTATATATTTTGCAAAACTAAAAGGGAATATCGTGAAGGAGAACCAACAACCACACACACAAAACAAAACAAAAAAAAGTTGTATTGTATATAAGGCAGGCTCTATTTTTGCTAAATGTTATTTGAACAAATAGGGGAAAACAAAGAGTAAAGTAATTGAAGCAAAGCAAGGCAAAGCGCTAGACAAAAACACAAAACAAAACAACATTATATATATATATATATTTCTTCACACGCATATATATATATATTGTTCAATATTATTATTATCTTATATATATTGTATGATTGCTACATAAAATAGTTCTTTTGATACTTTGTACATGTTTACTTTAAAGCAAGGCAAAAAAAACAAAACAAAATGTAAGCCCCTAGCATAACTTGCATATAGTACCATATAGTACCGATAAACGTATATAGAACCCGGAATCCATAATCCATAATCCAGCCAGTGTCGAAAATTGAAGCATATTTAGTGAACCTTGTTTGAACCACACTTCTTCGGACCGCCACAACAACCACACACACACACCCAGCAACCGAGAGCAGCTGCAATAAACAAAGTTAATGGAAAAGTTGTATAAAAAGTATAAATCATTTATATAGCGCTTCAGAAACAGCAACACTCACACAACAAAATAATATATATATTTAAATGCAAATGCAAAATGAAAGAGTATAAAAAAACAAACCACACAAGATGAACAACAACAACAACAACAAAAAACGAAAGTGTCTTAAAAACGTAGTATTAGAAGTTTATTATTAATAATTTGTTTGTACTTTAAAGTAAAATATTTATAGAAAAGGAAAAAATACAAAGATTTAATATACACAAAAAATAAAACAATGTGGTTTTTTTTTTTTAGCAGATGAAAGATGTGAATTCTATAAATATTTGTGGAGTCTTCTCTTTTTATAAATATTCTTTGTTTAGGTTTTGTTTTAGTACTTGAAATTTCAGAAATTATAAAGCATTCGACAAGCCCGATACCAATTTTCTTGATATCAGTTCAAGCCACGGGATTCATGAGCGTTTCAAGACAAAAGCCAACAAGGAATGGAAGCTGATAGCCAAAGGTAAGAAGAGCTATTAGAAATTCAATTTATTCAAGCATTATGGTTATAATGAAATGTTTTTTAACTTAAAATCTTTATTGATAATAATTATACTCTTGCATATAATATAAGCTTTTAGAATATTAACGCAGTGAAGGAATCATTTACGACTTTATAAATTATATATATTGTTTATCAATCTACCTAGCCATGACAAATATAAAAACAAATTTATACACTTTTTTTTTATTTTAAAATTGTTCAAGGGGTTACATCATTAAGAATTTAAAAAATTGAAAATTTTGGTATTTAAAAAAATTATATTTAGTAAGCAGATTTGAAAAAACTAGCATAAAAAAGCATTCTGAAATAAACTTGATATTTTGACTTAGTTAGGGATTTTTAATGCTTTGATTTATTAAAAAAAACTATCTAATCATCAATATGTGGATAAATATTTAAATTAAAATGTTTCAGATATTCTTTAATGGTATTATAATTTTAGTTTATTTAGTTAATTTTCATCTTTTACCTTTGAAATGGTAATTGAAAATTAACTGCCTGCCCCTGTTGATGATCACATAAAGGCCCCGGAACATCCTGTGATTTCACCCGGTGGCCAGCTAACAACATTCCCGCCGACCCAGTGTAACTCTGGCAGCTCTCCCTGCGCAGGCGCTCTGCCTGGGATTGTCGGCTTCCGAAGGAGCAGAGCCAGAACACAGGACCAGCAGCCAGCCGCCGACTGGCAGTTGAGAGCGAGTGGCCGCCGTGAGCAGCACGGCAGAAGCGGAGCAGGCAGCAGGAGCCCCGAAGCCAAACGCAACACGTAACAGAGCCGCAGAAGGAGGAGGAGGAGGAGGGTAGCGTGGAGCGGGCGCCATAGGCTTTCAGTGCTGTATATACACGCGCAGGGAGCAACCGAAAAATAGGAATCAAAATTAAAACGCCCGTCGCGCTGCCAAGTGAGTGAGTTATCCTGCAAGCTAATTACTTTCCCATCAAGCTAAAGCGGCCCAGACAGACATATGGGTTAACTAGGCGCCCTGGCGACAACGAGGGTCGTCCAGGGCAGCTATAAATGCCCCTCAAGTGGTCTCAGAGGTGTTGTGAATACTTTACAGCCTTCGTGCTAGGAAACAGATATGTATCAGCGGCCAATTCCCAGTCCGGCCAGCAAATGAACCCCTCCTCGACAGGCAGCAAGTAGGGGCAACAACTACTCGTGCAACGGCAACTGCAGTGGCAAGTGTTGACGCTTAAGGATGACGTCCTACTTTTCGAGTGTGTTTGTTGCCAGTTCAGTTTTTTTTTCGCTCAAGTGTCCCAGTTTGGGTGTCTGTGTGCGGCTATGACGTAGTTTGCCAAGAGTAGGAATGTGTGTCGCCGAGTGTGTGTGTAGTTTGCTGTGTATACACACCAACAAGTGGCGAAAGCGCCAAAAAAGGAAGTTTTGGAGTTGCTTTTGGGGGGTGAAAAGAAAGCAGAAAAGCAGTAAGCTGGGATTATTATTTATATTTTGTGCCTGAAAAGACGTTAAGTATGCGCCAAGGGGCCTAAGGAAACTGAAAAATATAACGAAACTTCCCCTATATAATATTTCTTACTGAATTAATAAGGAAATTAATCAGCTTCCTCTATAAAATATTCCCTAATTAATTAATAAGGACAGAAGGTTTCTCTTTAAAATATTCACAAATTAATTAATAAAATGTTCTTTAATAAATCACCCTTAATCTTATATTTCTAATCTCAAATTTGTAATATTTAATCTTATATTTAAACCCTCTCAGAAACCCCTATCACATCCTTGGAACATGCATAGATCTCGCCACAGGCCTTCGTGGTAGAAATACTCCCAGAAACAATGCTCATCCGCCTGCGCTATGGAAGACGACTGCAGACCTATCTAAAGATAGGTGCCTGTGTCCTGGTGGGTCTCTGCTATTTTGCCTTTCTCTTCCGCGAATCCCTCAATGCCTACGAACATCGCGAACGGGCCACGGCTGCCGAGTTGGAAGCGGATGCGGAGCCCTCAAAGCAACAGCTCAAGCTCAAGCGACAGCAGCTGCAGCGTCAGCGATTGCTGATCAAGCAGCAGGGCAAGGGTTCCGCCGGCAACTCCAGTTCCAGCTCATCGCCTTCGGCACCTCCACCGCCACCGCTGCCGGCGAGTACTCTGAATCCCGTCTACGAGTACTCCGAGGAGCTGCACAGTCGCACTGAGCGGGAGTTGCAGCGGAGAAGCGAACACCTGGCCGCCGTCTGCGAACGCTATAAGCTGCAGGAAAAGTACCCACCGAATCCCTGGGAATTCTTTGTCTCACCGGGCCATAACAATCTTGTTTGGTTAGTGCAATTTAATTATTAATAATATTATTTTTATTATGTGTATTAATGTAATCTGTTTTGTTTTTTCAGGTGCAATGTCTTCAAGGCAGCCAGCAGTACGTGGATGTATTACTTTAATATACTCGGTAGGTATCTCAGGGATACGCCTTTAGAGTACAGAGCAAGAAATTTGCTTTTGATGTTATCTCTTAAGGGGGTATGGTATTTAATTTTTTTTTAATTTAAAAGTGGTCCGTATTGCACCCTTAATAGATTTACAAGCTACCTTGATAGAGTACAGTCAGTCTTAAGTTAAAGATCAGACTTTCAAGACCATTCTAGAGCTCTATAGCTTACTACTCATCCCATTCCTTCCGCTTCTCCAATTAAAAATTATAGAAAATTACAGAACTTACGTTTATAAATATTTAAAGCCCTAACCCTTTTTTATAGTATATTTTAACAGTTTTTATAGGCCCCAGTAGCCCTATAATTAATAGCTTTACAGAATAACTTAGCCTTATTGCTAGTTAATACATTTATTTATCTCAAACTATTGTTTATTCCCTCAGCTGGCTACGATGTGAAGTATCTGCAGCGCACAGAGACTCAGCCGCTGGAGCTGGCGCGAAAGCGTTTCCCTCGGCCGGAGCTCGCTGAGCTAATGGAACTCCTGCCCAGTGCATTATCCTTCCTCTTTGTGCGCGATCCCTTCGAGCGGATACTGAGCGCCTACCGCAACAAGTTGGAGGGAAACAAGAACACTTTCTACAAGGCCCTGGGCACCAAGATAGTGCATCGCTATAGAAATCGACAGCTGGGCGGACCTTGGCCCAGATGTGGACCCACCTTCGAGGAGTTTGTGCGCTTCCTGATCGCCGAGCATGCGGCGGGCAAGAGATTCGACGAGCACTGGGCTCCTGTCTACAGCTTCTGCACGCCCTGCAGCGTCAACTTCACCATCATTGGCAAGACGGAGACATTCCAGCGCGATTCGGAGTTTATTATTCGGCAGGCGGGATTGGAATCGCTGCTGCTGGGACTGGGTAAGCTGCCTCAGAGAAAGCAGCGCAAGATCGGCAACCAGGCGCGCAGCGGCGTTAAATCGGAGGTCCTGGTCGAGCGCTATTTCGCCGATCTCGATCGCTCAACGTTGGACCAATTGCTCAAGATATATCGCATCGACTTCGAGCTGTTTGACTATGATTACCGCAAGTACTATGACATGGTGCATCCCTGGAGCCAGGAGCAGACCACGGCGGCGGCGGCAGCTGTGGTGGCTGTCCAGGCTTCTACCACAACAGCCACCATGTCCTCGTTGTCAGTCTCTGTTTCGGCGGGCAATGTAGGGGATGCCAACCAAGTGACGTAGAGTTGGAGTCTAGAAGTCAAGCCAGCTCGGGAGTGATGAGTCGTGAAACAATCTTATCATGTACCTTTTTACACGAAAACTTGAACCACACAATCGACACAAACACAAACCAGAGTTGTGGGAAAGGGATAGGGTTTTTATTTGATTTTTTGCAGTCTTGGTTCATAAAATTGTATATTTATTTATTGTAATTTATTTTCTATTAGCATTAATTTATTTAAAACGTATTTATTTCTGTGATTTCTTTTTTGTGTGAGGAACCGCTGGGTACTTACTG